>JAOUZG010052505.1:191854-235836 GCA_026289955.1 Argiope argentata | reverse complement strand
TATATATATATATATATATATATATATATATATATATATATATATATATATATATATATATATACACTGAGTCATGCTACACCTGAAAGCCATTTTATAATTAATAGAGAGTTAGAGTTTTATAATTTATATAGATTACACACAATGAAAAGGAAAAGAATGAAGTAACTGAACACAGCAAGTGATGTATTCCTTTAGAGGAGTATTCAATCGCTCTCATTCAAGACAGATTCAAAACGGCACAATAGAAATTAAGTAATTTGTTGAAACAAAAATTATAACAGGAGGTAAAATACATCAACTATAAGTTATCGGGAATGTTCTTTTTTCATATTCTAGCATAATTCAGTTCAGTGCTTAAGTTCAATTTATATTAGAGAAAAGGGATTATGCTCTTCTGAGTAATACATCTTACTTTCTACTAACCACATTCAGAATCTGCAAATTGATTTACAAACGGGTATTGTAGAGGATTGATTCATCCATAATATTATTAAACACGTTCCGACTCCCTTTTTGCAGTTTGAAATCAAACGCTTTTAATATTTATATCAAAGATGTCTCTTCATTCCCCAACGAACCACATCGCACGTCTTGGCTTCGGGAGCTACTCTCGATGTATTCTTCCGAGCTCTCTGAGAGACAGGAATACGGAGTCGTGCTACACCTGAAAGCCATTTTATGATTAATACAGATAAAATACGCATTTAACGCGCTCTCACCGAAAGAATTTAAGCGATTGCTATAATATAAATATCTTATATTAAAATTCATGCATCTAATTATATTTTTGAATTATCATGTGCATATATACCCGCATAGACAGACCAACAAACAATCAACAGGACATTTGATTTCAATCGAAAAATCTGATATCCAACAAAATTTCTGAATGCAATAATCCAAGTCTTATGTGCCTCATTTCTTGCGTTTCTGAACTTAGCTTTCATCTATTCATGGAGTGAGACATTCATAACCTTTCTTTTTAGTTTTTTCCTCTAATTTTTGGGATGTAAAATTTACAAAGATCTAATACCAAATTTCCTGATATCCTTTAAATTATCATGTTCTTGTGCATTTTTTTTAGTAAAAGTTTTTTTTTTTTTTTTTTTGCAAATTAGAGGTATTCGATTTGTTGAAATATCTAATTATAATATTTTCTTTCTTTTAACAGAAAAAATTAATTGCAAAAGTGCCAATCATTTGGATAAAAAAATGATCCTTAAGAACCTCAATAACTTATTTTAACATTTAGAGTTTGCTGATAATTTAACGAATACCAAAATTTCTACTTTTAATTTAAGGTAAAGTTCCCAAAAAATACATTTCTAGCTGTGTATAAAAAAGAAGCAGAATCTGAATACTAAGAGAATAGAATTTTAATCATTTTCGTTTTTTAATCATTATTTTATAATTTATGAATACAAATATTCTTGAATCTTAGAATAAGTTTTTCTCATACTGTCTAGCAATCAATACAGCTTCTATAGAATCAAGATTTAATAAAAATTAATTGATTAACTGATAATTAAACTCTGAAAATGTTCAAATAGTTTGCACCGCCACTGAAAATAGTTGTGTACAAAGTTTGAAAAATCCAGCACATCAAGAAACGAGCGAAAATTGACAAAATTCTATTTTTTAAAGGAAATTTGTTATGCTAAATATACATAAAATAATGCAAAGAATCCAACCAAGAAACACTATTCAGTATTTTTTGTTAAAAATTAACTAGGCTACAGAATTTCTACACTTTTTTCGTTTTCTCAAACGTCTTTTGCATATTTAAAACTTAAAGAAGATAGAATTTTCTAAATTTTAATAAACTAGATATTTTATCTGCAAAATTCCTAATTCCATATTTTAGATACAAAAGGGAAAAAAACATAGCAATCTGAATTTTGATAGTTAAGTTTGGCAACGTGACGCGTCATTAGGTGTGGATCATTACCCTGGTTTTCAAAACCCCGATCTCATAAAAATTCTCGTTGTTTTGAATAATAAAATGTTCTTATAGGAATCTGGTTGAAAACAACTGACGCTGAAAGATATCGATTCTATCTAAAACCTAGAATAGAACTTTAGAGTTGTTGGTTTATTTTTAAAACGACCGTGTTTTGTTTTATTTTTTTTCTTTTGTAATGTTCATGTATTATGGAAACGGTTTGTGATAAGCTTATGACATATCAGAAAATAACGGGAGCTCGAAGGTGGGATACCTCGTTTCTTCTTCTTGAATGTAAAATACTTTCTAAGTTTTTGGATAGAATTTAAAAAAACGTCTAAAAAAAGAAAACACACTTCAAGGATAAAAAATAAAAATAAAACAGCTAAAAATCACAAAACCTAAAAAGGTTTTAAAATATAATATATTTATAATTAGTTAAATTAAAGAGGTCGGAGTTTATTCAAATGTTCAGAAATTTAAGTGATTATTTAAAGTTTAGAATTGAAGTAAACTGGACGTCATGTACAAAAATTATTACTTTCAATTCATGAAATTAAATAAGCAAACAAAAGCTACAAAAATTGTAAATACAGTAAAATTTATATAAGAAACTAATAGTTAAAATATGTAGAAGGTTCATTAAAAGAATTATTGTTATTCATAAATAATACTATATGAATGTTTATGTTTTAAATGTCAAAAACAACCTTCTTCCAAAGGAAAAGAACACTGGGGCTGATAACTACATATTTGATATTAATTTTAATACGCATCATTTTATTCTTTGAAAATTGAGTCGGAAATTAGTAATCTTAGATTTTAAAGATTCTATTTCTATTGTATTTATATCTGGAAAGAGAACAATTTCGTTAAAACACATAAAACATTTGATTAATAAAATAATATCGATTCATACCATTTGATTAATAAAATAATACCGATTCATCTTATAATCATGTGATCAAAGGGACATTTTTCTAGGTTTTATTTGCTGTAGTCATAACTTTTTTTGTAATCAGGGCTTTTGTAAATGCAATGGCAACGCGTTATTAAAAGATCATTTTTGAGATGCTCGTGCAGATAACAAATTTTTTATTTTTCACCTACGGAATTTTGTTGACGCCAGAAACCTCATTCCCAAAATAACATCATGTTCTGACATGATAATATTGTTTTTCATTTTACGGTAACCCACCTTAATATTATATACATTGTGTGTGTGTGTGTTACCATATAACCTGTGGCTGGATTTTACGTCAGTATAAATAGAACTACTCTGGTATATAATGTAAGCAATCATAAATTGCTTTACTTAAGTTTATTAATAACTTTTTTGTCTTTATGGAAGTAAAACTCATTAATAGCGGAAAAAAATAGTGACGGAACACAAGATACATTTTTTGTAAAAATATCGTGATTACTTTTTCAAAAACTTATATCTGACACTTTCTGCTTTTTCCCATGTTCCTCATTAAATTTGATATTTGATAACCAGTCACTAATAATAGGTATTTGGCAATAGTTTCATCAGAAATACGGTTTATTTTCATAGGTAAAGTCATTAAAACCCATAAATATGTGTCAAGAAAAAAAAATATTAATGTAAATATTTAAAATTATTTAGCCGGAGAACATAACAGTATTAGAACTTTCTGAGGGTCTGAAGAAAAAGCACATTATTAAAATATTTATATCATCATTTCCAGATTTTAGCCGTTTCTTCACATTTAAATGTGTAAAGATTAAAAATAAGGAAAACCTCGATTTTATATAACGTTTTAAATTAATTTCACTTACATGTTGAAATGAGGGGGAAAAGTGCTACATTTTGTTAACGTCAAAAGCGAAAATAATTGAAAATCACAAAAAAAAATTATATTAATATCGCTTTGCTTATACTCTAACGACTTTTTTCAAGCTCATTTGGTTTACTTAGAGATAAGAAAGCCTTTTTCACGTTTATCGCATTATAAATCCATGTTTATCCGATAAATATAAAACGCGGTGTTTTAACTGTTTAGATGCTTACATTGCTGAACACTGCATTCTTTAAGTCAGATTTAAAAAGAAATCATTTAATATTTAATACATTGTAAAGTATAAGTTTTAATTGAAAAATGTTACATAAAGATTCCTATTGTTATGAGACTTAAATTTAAATTTTCAAACGTTTATTTCCAAAGATTAAAATGAAAAGATTATGTTTATCTCTAAAGATTAAAATAAAATCTGCTATGCATATTTCAATTCATCATGTCAGAACATCATTTCTTGAACGGCCAAGCACCACGTGCTCGTGCAAATTAAATTATATTTTTTATTCATTTTCATTGTTTTATCAACGATCCAAAAAACTTTGTCTCGCATTTATTGTTTAAAAAAATATTACATTTCCTATTTATTTCATTTCATATCATCGCATGCTCAAAATAATATATTTCATTGGTTTATTTGCTGTAGTAATTAATTTAATTTTTTAATAAGAGCTTTTGTAAATGTAGTAACAACAAGCTATTAAAAGCTGATTTTTTGAGATGCTCGTGCAGATAGTAATTTTTTTATTTTTCTTCAACGGATATATGTTGGCGTGAGAAACCTCATCACCAAAACAAAGTCCTGTTCTGACATGATAATAATTGGAACTCTGTTTAAATACCCTAAATAAATCAGAGTATCAGAAATAAATATGGAAATATGACATGTTTCTTTGCATAGATTTTAAGAAATAGTTTCAAAATAAACAAGGATATAATTCAGCATGCTCTGAAAATTCAGTTCAACTTGTAATTATAAACAATCATCTACGTAATTAATTTTCTGAACGAATCAAAGAAATTCTACTTTTTATTCAAAATTGGACTAAAAGCCAGAGATTGTGTACTAGTGTTGAAAACACGAAAAAAAATAGATTTCAAACGTTTCCACAATAATAATTGTACAAGTACGCTATCTGTTATGCAACTGATTTCAAAACATGGTGAAATAATGTAACTTTTTATGTTGACAAAATGTATAACTATTATACACAATCTATCATATAAATGATTGGAATTTATTTAACTTTTCAAAATAGCAAACGCATATTCTTACATAGTTTAAAATAGCGAATTCATAAAATAGCGTTTAGCTTCTGAACGAAATAACTTCTCTAAAGTGTTTCCTTTAAATCATTAAATTTTCATCGTTCCACGAATTCTAAAGATTCGTCTTTTACAAAGAACTTCATTTAAAAAATAAAATGGTTCGGATTAGAAGCTGAAAAAATAAGAATTCTAGAATAAATTGTTTCTTTAAAACAACTAAAGAATTGATTCGTAATCCAAATTAATTGGAACAGCTCCAACTTCGGGGATTAGCGAAAACCAAACAAAATATTTTTCTTTTTTATTCAAGGAATCGAGTAAAATTCCTTTCTAAAACAAAGTTTCGAGATAAAGTATTTTGTGTTTTTAAATCCTTAGAATTCTAAATAACTATTTCAATTAGATTTATCTGACAGTCTATTTGTTTTACCAGTCACAGTTTATATTTCTATTAATTTCATACATTAGTTTTGTTTTTTAACGCAAATTAAAAAAAACATGATTGTGTTTAATTATATTTTGATTCGAAGATTTTAATTATATTATTTCTATTTGTCTGAAAAAAAATAGAACTGCAGCTTGGGTTCTTATAACTTTGCTTGTTACAATAACAAAAAAAAATCTAGATGAATGAAACATGGGGTGAAACCTTTATACAAAATTATTTATTTGTAACAACCGTCATTAAAGTATAAAAATGTTTTATTTTAAAACGTACTTAATTTTTTATGCATAACGGAAAGACGTAATAAAAAAAGTCTGCACTTATAAGCTTTTTCAAAATATATTCTTATATGAGGCATGAATGAGTCCGATGTTTCAACTATTTCGATATAACATACTATGTTTGTGTAAAAAGCCAGTATTAACTAAAATTAAAATGTCATAGACATTACACTGAGTTTAGTGATAAACGAGTTTAAGGATATGAAATTTCTTTTTGAATGTTTTTTTATATGTGCGTTTTTAGATGCGTGAGCGTCCGGACAAATCAATTCTCTTGTAACTACGAAATTCGGTTTACAAGCAATCATAAAGATCACTAAATACATTATGCAGCCCTAAATTAAAATTTTTTTATTCGATATTTTGTGTGACTTTGCATAATTTTTACATATTTATTTTAAGTACCGTTTTTAGTGCTTGAAAAAATATATTGTGACGAAAAAGTCTCACGCAAGAACGATGTGAAGATGCAGACTTTATTGTTAGAAAAGCGCTTATTGAATATCCGCAACACAAGCTATAAATTCACTGCGAATTAACTCTACTCAATTCACTAATTTCGGTTAATAGCAAAGCTTTAGAGCGCACGTCAACAAGAGAAAAGCTGCTCTTTCCAGCTCAGTCAACTAACGTAGCTTGTTTTCCGAACTGTTCTGATTCCCCTTCTTACGCCGAACCTTTTGAATAGCATCTGACTAAAGTAGGCGGGGCAAAAACAGAAATAGCGAACTCGTTCCAGATAAGTCTGGATATTTCTCCAAAATTCTACAAGAACAAATATTTATTTTCTTAGCTATTACTACACATTGTAGCATGAAGTAAAAACCGTTAGTGACCTCATTATATCGCCAACACACCTGTATTGCCAAATTAGTTAAATATTACTATATTCTGTTGTGAATCCTCTTATAACGGCCTTTTATCGTTAACACGCGATCCCATTACAATTTTATACACTTAAACTATTTACAAATATTTACTATATTTACACAAAAATTCAGAAATATTTACTATATTTACGTCTAATTTATATAAAATTCATAACAATATATAACAAAAGGAGCGATAATAGTTAGCTTAAAAAGCTTATTTTAATCTTTGTCGTAAATTATAGAGTTTTGGGGAAATTTTTAATAACTAATTACTTTAAAAAAGAATTTAAGAATTGAAATTAAAACACTATTACCGACATTTAGATCTCATTATCATTTTCAATTTTTTTGATGAATTCAATTTTCTTTAATAATTTCTTTACTCGAATATTTCTTTTTAATTTAAAATAACAAAATAAAATTTAATTTAAGTTTTTGCGCTGATCACAATAAGTAATAAACCGATATATATATATATATATAGTTACGTTTTTAGCTTAGCGGGTTCGGACTGAATGGACTTTACTTGAGGACAGCACAAACAAATTTATTTACAGCTATTTACAGGATAATTGATATAATATAAATTTCAGATAAGTACAATCCAGCAGTCAACAGTCACTTACAGTGTAAATGCAAGTCTTATGCACAATAAAAAAACAGACTGCAAACTTATAGCACAGTAAATAGCAAATTGCAGCGAACTCAATAATACAACGCTAACAGTAAACGTAAATACAGCTCAGAAATCCTCTAGTCCAGCGAGACGCTTTTCTTCCGGGAGAAAACTCTGAATGAACTTACTCACTCCGGCTACTCGTCCCTTATATAGCCGGAGAAGCGCGTGGCCCGAAACTCGCGAAACTTCTGAAAACAACGCGCCCAATCCAGCGGCTACTAGACTATTCCTTTCGCCAAACCAATCAAGCTGTCGCGAGGCTCCTCGCCAAACTTCGCCATCTTTGGCGAGTTTTCGTGCCGCTCGCCCGCTTGTAACAATATAATTTTTACAATTTTAATGCCATTATTTGCAGCAATTTGCTAATTTCACTGAATTTCTCTCTCTCTCTCTCTCTCTTTTAATGCATCTTTATTTTTATTTATTTGTTTTGATTTATATTGTATCCGTTTTCCGATATCTTTTTTACGGAAAAGATAAATAAATGCGGAAAAGCAATATTATTTCTAAAATTTATATAAAAAATTAAATATATAGATTTTTTATTTGCAGAATTTGGGAACGATTAAATAAAAAAAGATCAAATATTCAATACTGCGTCTATCTTTGTGTTAAAAATATCGTTTTTAAACGATAATATATTCCTTTTTTGTAATTAAAATCTGTTGCTCATTTTAATTTAAATGTTATTTTTAAATTGTTTCATAAAGTTAAAGAATTCTGAATTTTTCTTTTTTAAGGTAAGAGGATTTATTGAAAAGTACCAATAAGTACATTGGAAACGATAATTTTTATGGTAGCAATTATGGCTAAATCGGCATGCAAGATTTTAAAAAGTTCATTACTTAAATGACTGAATATTTAGCGAATTTTGATAACGGAAAATGTTAGAAAAATTTCAGACAGAAGTTTATCATAGATAAAGGGGAAAGATCCTGGTTAACAATATGAAATGTGAATATCGATCGACACAAATTATCCTTCACAGCAACTGTTTGTTTATTATTGCTATTTTTTAATTATATTTTTGCCCCGTTTCGAAGTAACACAATAATATTTTGAGATATATTTCGTAATTTCAAGCCTTGATTAGATGATGAGGGCGGTATTTGTGACTGTACCATCTCTTCAGACTTGTTCTTGAAATTTGGCCCTGTCGAATTCAAAGTACACTACTACCTTTTAAAGGGCGGTTTTTAATCGAATTCTGAAAAGAGGCCCTCCGATTATGATGATGAGATTCTTATCATTAGGCCACTATTAAAAGATAACGCGTTGTAAAAGCTTTTTTTGATTGCATTTGCTAGTTATTTCAAATGTTGGCAAGGGGTGCGTTTTTGAAAAGAAACTTGTAGTCTTTAAATAAAATTTTTACTCAAAGGCAACTCAGGTGCTTTACGTTTTTCAATACATAAAATAATTACTGTATATTTTATAAATGTTCAATTGAATACTGAATATCTACTAAAAAGAATAAGGAATGTGTAAATATCTGTCTGTAAATGTATAATCATCTCGGATTAATTTTTTGAGCATTTTTTAGTTTTTGAATAAATTGAAAATAATACTTATCTCGTACTTTCTAGATTACAGCTTCTGAAAATATTACTGCAAAAAATGTATTTTATGTAGTTTCAGACCTGCCTGTTTAATGATATCAATTTAAAATATGTAAAAAGGTTTTCTGAAATTTGTTAATGTTTTAAAATTATTATTTTTAATAATAATAATTTGCATTATTTCCCTAAACATATTCTACTGATGCGCTGAAATTCAAACGACTTTCTCTGTTTCATAAAATATTGAATCGGATGATTTTTGACAAAGTAAATCTGAATCCTTTTTAATATCTATATAATTTTTTTTTGAAAAACGAAAAAATAACATTTAATAATATGTTATAAAATAAAGAATACATTGATATTATTAAATATGTGTAGTAAAATGGTCTAGCAATCTTTTTTATTCGTCTCGTAAATTAATCAGAATTATGCTTTTTTTGGCTTTTAATATTAAAAGAAAATTATCTGATTCAATATTTGGTGAAACGATGAAAGCAGTTTGAATTTCAAAGTGGTTATATCACGATATTTAGAAGATGGATTAATCGGTTATTTACTTTTTAAATAGATGCATGGTACCATGGTACTAGTCTCCGTTAGGAAAGTAAATATACACAATAACTGAACATATGTCGGACACTCGCTAAGCCCATTCTCGATAGTTTTTTTGTGTGGTTATCTTATTAACTTGTATTTGGACAACCGATTGGATGGATTTCGTTTGATTTTGATGAAAATATCTACACATTTGAAGCAAAGATCTTATACCAGATATTATCATGTAACTTAAAAACTTTTTGAGCTATCATGTTCACATATAACTGATATGAATCCAAAACTTTTTGAGACTAAGGGAACTCTGGA
Organism: Argiope argentata; assembly: GCA_026289955.1. Lineage (NCBI taxonomy): Eukaryota > Metazoa > Arthropoda > Arachnida > Araneae > Araneidae > Argiope > Argiope argentata. The sequence continues at coordinate 226,102 of JAOUZG010052505.1, read as the reverse complement.
ACGCAAAAATTCTTTAAAATTTGGAGTTCGAATTTTTTTTTACTATTACAATACTTTCTATGTACACTTCGTATAAGAGAAAATAAAAATAGGCAGAAGTCAAATGAAAACCATTAAGACGCAATCGATTACTATTCAATTTTTAAAAACGTTTTTTTTAAATATGAAAGAATAAAAACAGAAAAATGAAGCAAATTAAGAAAAAAATCATTATACTTATATACTCATTGATACTAGCAAAATATTTCTCAGCTCATAAGAAATTAACCGAGAAATTCGTAACGATAGGATGATCGGCAAATTTATTATGTCAATGCTTTTTACAGAACACACATTATTCTGTTTCTGGGTTATATTTGAGCGACAATAAAAATAATAATATAAACGAACGTCAACAATGATAACCATTAATGAAAAAGAAGTCTCAAACAATAGCCGTCTAAATGGCTTAACTGATGTCTGATATTATAATACAAAAGCACGTAATATGCTTAAAAAGAGATTAAATCAGCTCAAATATCGTTTAACTTTTACTTCAAGACAATTTGCGTACACAATTGTATTTTGTTGTTAGATAACTACTTTTCATCATGAGGGAATTAATCTTAGCATATCCAAATGCTGGAATTGAGGAAACGCAGGTGAATTTTCCACAAATGTTTTGGAACATAGATGTCCGCAAATCATGTGACCCAAGTTTCTTTTTTATATTTGTAGTTGTTATTATTATTTAGTATTAAGAATTTAAATAAATGTTTTAAAAATATGGAAAAAAATTCTGAATACTGATTACAAATCATAAGTTGTTTATATATTTTCCTTGTATTTTATTTGAAAGAAAAATAATTTTGCAGACATAATAATTTTTTACTTAATTCTATAAAAAAATTATAACTATAAAAAGAGACCACTCATTCTCTCACAATCACACATACAACAGGAGGATAGGAATATTTTAATACAAATATATATATATATATAATAATCTGAAATTATCGAAAAAAATTATGCATTACAAATTATATATATTGAATTGAAAGATAATATTATTAAAACTGTTAAAGAAGTTTATATAATGACTTAATGAAGGTTATTTCAGTTTTAATCTTTCAAATTTAAAATCGTTTGAGATTCGAATTAAATCAGAATAATGAATTTAAAAACATAAATATTATAAGTATTGCAAAAGTTTTTGCCTATTTCATAAAAGTTCTGCGAATATGAACCAAGCAGGAGTGGTGCAAATTAAAAAAAATATTAAAAAATTTAAATTACTACAAGAAGAATTAAGAATTTTTCACTCGAAAAAAACGAATTTAATTTTTTGTATAATCAAAAGTTAGAGACGGATTTTTTTAATTACCTAGTATGAAATAGAAATAAGAATTTTTGGCATTATATAAACTTCCTCTATTCATAGACAATAATTGATGAAAGAATTTATAAACTATTTCTTTTAGCATATATACATATAGTAATAAATGTAAACTATTCGTACATTATCAAGGGAATTTTTATCTCTTTATTTTAGCGCAATTTTAATAACCCTCTACGTATCTGATAATCTTTAAATGTATCTAATTTTTTAAATATTGTAAAAAAATATGTATCAAAAAAATCTTCGACTAAGATTAGAATTTATTTAAGAATTTTAATTATTTTTAATCAATTAATTTTTTAATACTTAAATTTTAAGTATAAAGGCCTTTTATTAAATAATCTTTAATTTAATTTCCATTTACCTTTTTAAATATATTTTTAATGTTACAATCTATATCAAAGTTTGATTTTTATCGATAAAAATAGTATTATAAAACTTTCCTAAATAACTATTACACAATATTAAAATTTGTATTGTTTATATATTTCAGATATTAAGGCATTTTATTTAAATTAAATCTTGCATGGATAAACAAACTCAATTTTTATTTACACGCATTTAATATCAAGGAACTTTTTTTTAAAAAAATATTATTTTGAATTTATCAGAATCAATGTATTCTTTTACGAAAAATATTATTTATCAAAATAATTTTTCATTATTATCGTTTGCACTTTGTTAGTTACTTTTAATGATTAATAATTCATATTATGAGATTAATTTGATAAATTTTAGTTCGTAATTTTATTAAGTTCTTTTCTATTATGAATATTTTCTGAAATCGGCATTATTTTAATTAAACATTAATTTTTAAACCAGGGCAAAAATATTTGGAAATATTGAAATTTTTTGACTCGAATATTTTAATTCCTGTGAACCATGAATGAAAACGATCGATTTCATTTCACTTACCTTGGGAACTAAGGATTAAAAGCTCGGAGACGCGCAACTGGTGTGCTTCGCGATCAATGTGGAAGGAAAAGCTGAATTTTAGTCTTCGCAGACGATAATGTAGGGTTGGAAGGGGGCGCCCCGGACGCTCGGAAAGACGGAAATGAGACGAGAGCGGGAGTCATGTGAGTTTTTTCTCCCCCTTTAGAATACGATGATAGAGTTATGTAAACAAAAATATGATTTATAGACTAGGGTGAAGACGGGCTTTAAATGATATTTAAAGGTAAATTTCCCCGTGAATAATAATGCTTAGCAAATATGCTTTTCTGAAATAAATAAGGAACAATTTTTTCAAAAACTTGCAAATTTTAGATAAGTATTCTTACTAAAAAAACAATTTTTTTTGTTAAACTTTTTAAAACTTCGAAATTAGTATAAATAATTATTCCGATAACAGAGAACACATTATAAGCCCACTATATTTATAAATGAAGTTTAAAATTCGTTTGTGCACTATTAGGTTTAAGAAATCATTTTGTCAACTGTATTTATTAATCATTTAAAGTTATTTTTAACATTTAAAATGAAAGTTGAAGTATTCTTGGTATTGATATTTGCAAACTGTAGTTGTTATTAACCATTTAGATCTTCTCCATTTTTTCTTTTTATTCTTGACCCTTTATTTTTTTGTTCCGGCTTTTTTTTCTTTTGTAGCATTTAGCTTCTTTTTGCTATCTTTAGATATTTTTTTTGGATACCAATCTTTTGATAGCTATTTAAATTCTATTTTTTGTATTTTAATTTTGAGCTTTTTACCGATGTAACGCCACTTTTGGTCCACATCATCAGAATAGTTACTAAAAATTATTCATATTTTCAACGAAAATGAGTATCTATATAAAAAATTTGTTGAAATCATATCTCAAATCAAAACACTTATATTGCATCCCTCTACAGTGAAGTCCATTTAGAATCAGGTGATAAACGTTAAATACTCTATGTAAATTTAATTTTAAACCTTCACTCCAAGAAACAAAAAATCATGACGCCACAGTAAAATATGTAGGGACGTTATTATAGTTAGATAATAGATGATATGCTCAGTTGCTTTTGGCATGTGACTGTTACGAGTTTACATATTTCGCTGATTGTCATTGGTGATAAATAGACAAAAGTATCTGGTAAAAATAAATCGCATCGAGTCTGAAAAAATAAATAATTTTGTACAAGACATAAAATATATGGGAAACCAAATTGTTATAATCCAATCGAAATATTCTAAAAAAGAATTTCCATTCAAACAATTTTTCTGTTTAAAGAAATTTTCAACAGACCCTTGACTTTGAATAATAATTGAATTTTATTTCATTTCTGTATTAAGAAACAAGACTTTTTTTTTGAAGAAGTGTTTTTGACTTATTACTTTTTCAATATTTCGCAAGTCTTCATTCGTTGAAAAGTTTGAAAAAAATCAGCTAAATGCATATGAACTTATTTATTTTTGTTTTATTTCAAAATTGTTTAATTTTCTAATGCCAATGAGGACATGGTGATTGTGTATCATAAGCTTCGTATTACTGTTGCGAAAAGCAATGTAGGCAATACAGCGAGTGATGCAGATGAAAATGACGAGGTGATTCAAATAAAATAACATTTAAGACGAAACGAAAATACAGCAAAAATTCAAGCCGATTATAAATGAATATCCCAACTTTGTAGATCTAATAAAAAACGAATTATAACCTTCGTTGTTGTTCGTTGGAAACTGATATTAACAGTTAAAAGTATACATTCGACATGGTTACAAACGTTCATTACAAGCCCTTCCAGAAATGCGAAAGATATCAAAGCTTTACCCACTCCTCAATTCTTTTCTGCATATCTTGTGCGAAGCTCTGAATGAATGTAGATACGGAGTGTGTAAATACTAGATTTTTCTCTCTCTATGTGTAGGAGGGGACTACATACACATCAAGAATTTGTTAAAGCTCTACCAAATGTATTTAATGAAATTAAGACACGCATGTTAGCAGGTTTTCAAAATAACACATTTGAAATGTTTAAAAAGTATGGAATGGGTTATCGTAGCACCTTGGTATCTTTCATAAATTTTGAGCGGGCTTTGCAATCCAACATTTATAATCGCAACAAATTTAAATTTTTAACTAATATTAGTAATTTCTGATGTACAAAGTTATATTTTGTTTTGTTTTGTTTTAATACCAGAATGCCGACGTCTGGGCACAGGAGCAGCGTACCTTGCTCTTGTTCTGGGCGTCCCGGTTTGGGTAGAGTTATTTTTCATCTATTCTATTTGTGAATGTGACTCCCCTGTAAAAAGAGAGTTGTGCAAGTGAATGGGATGCGTGAGAGGCTAAGATCTACTTTTGGGCGTAAATGGTGCTACTTAAAACGTGAGACGCCCCCTCGGCTTAAAATCGCTGATTGCATCGGCGAGCTTGTCCACGACAAGTGCCATTATAAACAGAAACAAATGCCACCGCAGAGTTGTTATATTCGTCTATAATCACCCTGTATTGCTGTGAATGTGTTTTAATTTTAACATAAAAGATGCAAAATTTTGTGCGAATATTATATTTTTGAACTTAGACTATACTAAGCAGAATTACAGATTTAGGATTCGTCTTCAAAACCAATAATGTGACAAATAAGTTTCAGTTTTTATTTTTTCTCGTATTTATGATATTTTTTATTAATGTTTATTTAAAAATATTTCTTTACAATGAATTATCAAAAGGGAATTTCATTGAAGGGACTCTAAAACTTTTAGTATCATAGTAACAAACAATACTACTTTAAGAGTTAACAATGAAATCAGTTATAAAGTAAGTTTATAAGAAAAGATTTAAATGAATTCTTCCATGCATATTTCAATGTATCATATCTGAATACATTTTTTTGGAGCGACCAAGCACCAAGTGCTCGTAAATGTTAAATTATATTTTTATTCACTTGAATTGTTTCATTGAGTGAGTCACTTTATTATGGCAAACGATCCAAAAAAGCTTTGCCTCGCATTTATTGTTTAAAAAAATATCACATTTCCTATTTATTTCATTTCTTATAATCAGGAACTCAAACTGACGTTTTATTTCCTGTAGTCATTAACTTATTTTTTTTAATCAGACCTTTTGTAAATGCAATGGCAACGCCTTATTAAAAGCTGATTTTTTGTGATGGTCGTGCAGATAATAAAATTTTATTTTTTGCCTACGGGTTAAAATTTTTATTTTTGCCTACAGATTTTTGTTGATCTAAAAACCTCATCCCAAAAAGAGCATCATGTTCTGACATGATAAGAAAGGAAGCGAGGCCTTTAATATTATTAATAAAATATTTTTAATATAACGTAAAAAAGTATTAAAACATTTTTCTGACGATGTTGTTCCTCATGATCTGAAATGGAGACCGTTTCGTATTAACGAATTCTTATTTTAAACCATGTAAATGGAAATAGCCTGTAAATTGATATCAAAAGCAATCTTTATTCCAGACATTCGAAGAAAGATTTCTTTGAGAATTTACCAGTTAACAATCAGATTCCAATAAACGACATTTTGAGTACTCCCCCGTTTCCAGATGCTAATCATCAAGTGGCACCCTACTCCGGAATAAAGAGAACGCTGCGTCTTCAGAATTCACCCCCGAGAATCGTCTGAGATCTTTTTCATCCCTCCGGAGCAGACGAAAGGGGGAGGGGAGGAAGCAGTTAAAAATCTCTTCTCCTGAGAGAGCAGGAATTTGCAGACGATTTGCCTTAAGGTGGTTTTAGAAAAAAAAATTCTTTCATCCTTCAAATTTCCAAAGAGCTCGATTCGCTTTTGTCTTTGACTTTAAATGAATAGAATTTCGAAATGAGATTCAAGAGTTCGCGTGTTATACGATAAATTGGATACATTTCACTGTGGTGAGGATAATGGGAGTTTTTTCATAACGTAAAGGAGATTGAAAAGAAAGGTCATTGATGCCTTCTAAAATTAAAAGGTAAAAGATTAAATTTCTGCATTCAACCAGCTATTTGTATCAATTTCCTTCATCTTTAGACTTTAATGAATTTTAATTTCAGATTAAATATAAATAGAAGTTTATCTCATTCTGTTATTATTAATTAAATATGAATTTAAATCTTTCATTCCAAGAATACATGTGTGAGTACTCTAAGTAGAAGAAAGGGTACTTACGTATTAGACCGTCGGCGCCAACGATCTAGTAACTCATTGGCGATGGATTCAAATTTAGCTATAAACCATCAACGTCAACGAAACCAACAAAATGGTGGACGACAGTTAAGGTTTGAAATTTTTTTTAAATAGTAGTGGTTTATTGCCCGATTAGGTAACTCATTGGCGACGTCTTCAAATTCGGAGATAAAGCACGATGGTCTAGTACGTAAACATCAAACGAAAGATGTACATATGTGTGTTATTGCTTTAGCATTCTCAGACAAGACTTAGCTTTAAATGTTGATAGAATTATACATTAGAATGCTTTTACTCCATTAATTATTCGAAAATTTTAATTATATCTAATACATTTTTTATTCATAACTTGATGTACATGATTTCTTCTACAAATCGAGATATTTAAAAATATTTTAGATTGAAAGGTTGCATTTTCTTGATAGCCGCACATCTGTTCTGTTTGCTTTGTACATGAACCGTCCTACTTAATTTGGCAACTTTTGAATGGCTTTTGTCATATAGTATTTTTATAAAACATATATACAGTGATTGCTAAACTCCTTTATAAGCCGTTACAATTCAAAACGACGTCTCATGTAGGAAAAAAACACATACTTACAGTAAAATTACCATGTGACTTATTATGATAGGTGACGGCACTGCTAGTGGCTAAATAAGGAAGTTAAAAAATAACTCATAAAATAAAGGGCATCGGCCAAAAAGTCCTGTTAGAAAGATACACGTTGTACCATAATAAAAACACAGGAAAAATATTTTTGTTAACTTTAGAAGATACAGATATCCTAGTAAAATTATGAAATTTCTGTGACATAGATAAAGATCTATATGCAAAGTTGAAAAATATATTCTCAGATCCCAGCCCTCCTTAGTGCATCTTCTAGATTTTTTTTCTCTTTATTTATATTTACAATCTTCGCTTCTAGTGTTTCACTCCATCATAGTTCACTTCGGAAATATAATATAATAATATTTTAGAATATATTTTTCAATTTTAAATTAGCCCTTTTTCAAGTCATAGAGTGTTCGCAGTTTTATTATCAAATATCTCTGTTGATTTTATAGGAAATTCTATAAACTTTTTCTCTGTGTTTTTAGTATGGTATAACGTACATTTTTCTAGCTGGACTTATTGGTCGATCTCCTTTAATTTTTGAGTTAATATTTTGTAATTCCCTCAGGAGAGCTGTAAACTATCACAAAATCATTTAGATTTTACTACAGGTACTCAATTACTTTTTCGGGTACTTACATATTAAGCCGTCGATTACTTTTGCCAAACCAGAAAACGGTCGCTAATAGATCGCCTACGTGCCAAAGTTGGTTTGCCACGTATTCAAAAGCATTAAAGAGCTTTGGCCATTCAAATGAAATTTGGCGTGGTTGGCGGATCGACGATCTAATACGTAAGTACCCTTTTTCGGAAATTCCATTTTGAATTTAAAGAGTTTGGATTAAATTTACCAATCACCTTGTATATATAAACACATATTTTAGAGCAGAAACGTGGCCGAAGAGAGAATACCCTCTTGAATTTCCAAACTCGATTCATTCCATCCCGGGAGGCATAACATGTACAAGAAAGAAGCGTCGAGACACGTCAGTCTACAAAGGAACAAAAGAGAGTGACATATTTTTCTTAGTGTTTTTATACCAAGAGATTCTGATAGGGACTCGTTTATTTAGATGTGTCGATTTAGCTGAGAGAATTTAGGTATATTTTAAAAGGAATTTGTAAAGCATGACAGATCATTATCCCTTCTCTTGTAGCGAGTAAAAGTGCTGATTAAAGCAGTTTTACAGAGCTCTTGTATAAAAAGGTGGAAATGGATCAGAAGATAAGAGAACATTTTAGAAATAAGTTAATACGGCTTAAATTAAGATGAAGATTTGAAGATTAATTAGGATTTAAATTAGGTTTAAAAATATTATTACATACGTATACTGTAAAATAAATGTTTGCACAAATATGCGTTGTGCATGACCTATTTATATTGAAGTTCGCGAGAAAGGGAGTAAAAGGATTTAATGAGATAAGTTAATGAGATAAACTTCTGAATGGGTTTAAGCTAAATCCATAATTCTCCTATGAATTATCTACCTACAACATAAATCGTGACAGCACCATTTCTCATTCGGTTATCCCTAATATGATCTTTCCCATCGCTCTCCAAACCAAAAATTCATAAATGCGAAAAAAAGCAATTGAAAAAAAAAATGCTCGTTAAGGCCATGAAAAATCCCTCTTTTAGTTAAAACCCTCTTCCATTCCGACTACCCCCCTCCCTCTACATGGGCCGGCGGAATAAAAGCGATTTGTCATTTTTAAAAGCAGGAAAATGGATCGAAGTAGGGATGTAATGGATGTCTTTGCCATTCCTCACTATATCTTTCATTCGAATGTTTAGAACCAATTTTCATATTTGTTAAGAGGAAAATATCACGAAAACTTTTATTAATATAGAAATTAAGTTTGTTGTCCAACTTGCGTATAAAAAAAACAAATATATTGATTATATTTTTTTGTTTAATTTAGATATACTTACATCCTGTCATGAAATTTTTCAAAAGAGTTAAATTAGCATGTATATGGTTATTCCGAACAATGGCAAGACGAAGAGGAGGACAGCTGAATTGGTTCTCTTTCATCTAAAATTCATTCTACATTTACGATAAGGCTTTTATTACTCAATAGAATGATTATTACAAGTAGTACCTGACCCAGATAAAGACCATGCGGAAAACTTGATGGGAATAGCAAATGCATCTAACATGAAAGTACAAACGGCATTTGAAGATGCCGGACACTTTCAAAAAAACATTCGATATTCTAGAGGGAAAGAATATTGATTCAGAAAAAGAACATTACATATTAAATTGTGTGAAATTGAGAATGCATTAAATACAATATATGTACGTTTAACTTTTTACATTAGAAGATGACTAAAGACAAGACGTTTGACAAAATGCTTTTCATAGAAGTAAATGGACTTAAAAAATATTCGGCTGATCCAGAATTAGATATGGAATCAGAATGCGAGTTTTTGATCCATCATATAAAAACATCACAAGCAATAAGATTACCGGCGATATCATATGTAATAAAAACTAATGTAACTAATCATAAAATAAATTGTTCCCAGCCCAAGTTCAGGTTGTGATTCACAAAATTAGTTACTTAGTTAAATTCTTTTAATCAATATGTAAATAAAATTACCTAGCGCCATCTATAATGCTAATTGAAGTAAAAAATATACCAACTTCTTTAATCTGTATCATTATTTGCTAAGTTCCAACTTCTATTGTGCGACTCACACCCGCCTGAAGGCACATGAATAAACTATAAAACTGAATAACCGGATGCCGCTATAACAACACTGATTGGGACTGCGGTTGAATTTTAAGGGCCATCACTGACCAGGGTACAACCTTTCCCGTAGGAAATACGTTCCGTTATCGATGGAAGGTGTCAGAACTCCATCGATTTGTTTATCCTCCAAGGTGGCAAGATCTAATCATCACGCTGGAAGCATCTCATCCTCTTTTCGAGGTGCCCTCCCGGGGGAGAGGATTTAACCGACTGATATATTGATATGTAAATAAAAGCATGAATAAAATTTAAATATAGAATCCTAATTTTGTCACAAAACTGAATTAGATAATATCTGCAAATTTTATCACAATATTTAGGCTGATTCATTAAAGGCTACTGCTAATATTTCCTTTCAGGATCAATTTTATTTTGCGTTTCACTGTGCGTTATTTTCTGTTAATAGATCACTATTTCTTACAATCTGACTTTGAACGCTAAGTTTTTAACTGAGTGTTCGTGAACTTTATGAATAGAGAAGATCCCACTGAAACCAAACAAAATTCAAATGTTATTATATATGTACATATAAAAAGTTCTACAAAACAATTCTTTAAAAAAGTTCTTAAATACTTTGCCAATGTGAATGAGATTTTCTACTATTGCTTTCTCTAGTTAATATGTGTCAAGTCTAAGATATTGTTTACAGGATGGCAACGATGCACATATCTTCTTGTAATGAATAAAACCCTATCAGCTCACTGATTCCACTTAATAATTTAAAAAACGAGAGGGATTCCGACATTTTGTTTAAAAGAAGAATGTCACGAGATATTTCTGGAAATCGAATTTCGAATGATGCAGCAAATCTGATAAACCAATGTGTTGTTTTTTTTTTGAATTTTGAATAATGAATTAAGCAAAATGGTCAAATGGGTTGCTGAAAATCTTCATACGGAAATAAAAATTCGGACCCGTTTCTTATGAAAGTCCTTCAGGAGAGTAAACTATTCTATATTTTTTAATCATTTCAGATTTCTATTTCAGGAACGTCAGGTTCTATTGCCCTTGGGAGCCTAAGTACCTGTGACCAACAGAAGCATTTTCATTTTCTTTACATAAAAGGATTTTTGACTTACGGATCTCATTAGTTTTGTTTGACCAGAAGAATGACCACTTAAACAAATCGATGTTTCGTTGCAGGTGGCTTCTAGTCATTGACGTGATCTCATGGAGAAAAATATCTATCGCGCTGTGTAAATGAATGCGACGTTTTATTCCACTTATATTCCAGAAAACAGGGGCGTAGGTATTAAAAACAAAGGCAAGAGATATTGACAAAGAATTGTACTTGCGGACGCTTAACTTGCAACACTTAAAATATTTAATACTGTCATTGTTTTGAATAGTAGCGTTAAATTTAAGCAATTAGAGAGAGAGAGAGCTCTACTATCAACGCTTTAAGAAGTTTTAGTTTTGTTAAATTAATGTACCATTGTAAAACAATACTAGGACGGATTTTGACATTTTAAATCATGATCAGACGACGAGGACGGCACCTGAGCCCACCACACCAGTGGGTGAATGTTTGGCCTTGACTGATTTAACGTGTAACAGTCTCTCTTACACGATGGCTCTTCGGTGGAATCGTGTCTCGAACCTGAGACCTTGCGGCTCACAACACGAGTACTTAACAAGAGGCCACCTTGCCCAACGCCTTAAAGAAAGCATAACACTAATCCCTTCAGCCTCTCGAGTTTATAAATAAAATTCTCGAGATAGGATATAATTCTATATCAAATTTGCAAGAAGGATCTTGAGATTGTGCTGCTTAACAGATATAAAAGGGCATAATTTTACATTTTTCAGCTCCTTTGTGTTTGTATCTAAAATTATTGAGTAACGGGATTAAGTAATTTGGCTTTCATTCAGCAGCTTTTAAAAATTCCTATCAATTTTTTTTCCAACGAAGAGACTAATGTTTCAGAGAAGCAGATATACAGAATTTGAGGAATAAGAGCCTCTAAAAATAAGTTCTTCCGTTATAAATGAATTTACATCGTTTGGAATATTAAATAACATTAAGAGCCATAAAATTAGAACTAAAAATATCATTTTTAACTAAAAAAAGTGAGAGATATATTAATCTAAAAACCTCGCAAGAATTGCTCCGTCTTTACTTTTAAAATTATTTTATTTGTTTATTTATTTCATTTTTACCTGCGAGGCATATGAATATAGAGAACAAGAGATTAAAACTGGAAAAATCTTCCTTTATGCCGAAAGTTTTTATCTTCTTTTGAAGTGATTTGCGAGCTTTTTCCCCCTCTTAGAATTTCCAAGGATTCTAAATTTCTTTTGTGTTCATTTCAGAGAAAATCGGAATGAATTAAGCAGCCTCGCCTAGAGCAAATTGGAATCCACATCCCTCAATGTGTTAAACAAAGATAATTTTTGATACATTCCCATCATTAATCAGAGGCGAATTTAACATTTTGCAGACTTGGGTAACGCTTATTTTGAGGTCTTTCTCGAAATAATTTGTCAATTTAGTTTCTCCTTTTAACAAATTTTTAAATAATAAAAAAATTAATGATTTATTTAATTTTTTATTTGAATAATTTTACAACACAATAAATGTACTCGGAAAATAACTAAAATAATGAAATTATTGAAATATCAATCATAGTTATTACAAGTATTACTTAATAGTTTACTTCCTAATAAATAGGCACATTTAATCATTTAGAAAGAATATAAAAAAATAATTTATTTTAAAGAATTTTTTTAATTATTTAATAGAATATATTAAATGCAATATAATCAATTAGTTAATTAATGTTCCAATATATAAGGTGATAATAAATAAATATTGAAAATTTTCAAGCGGATTAGCAGGCCGCTTTGTTGTTCATTGGTCATAAATACTATCTGAAATCTTAAATTCAACACATATCTGATTGTTCAGTCTGAAATCCTATGAAAATTCGAAGGATATCTAAACGGTACTCATCGTACAATTTTTTTTGCTTGTATGGCTAGATAAAAGATACACATAAACGGTTTTTTTAAAAATTGCAGATACAGATTTTTTTAAAAATGCAAATACGGCTTTTTTTTTTTGCTGCATTAAACAGCAGGTGTTTGTAACCCCACTGCTGCACTTTCAAAATTAATAATTAATAATTTTAATTATATATGCACACTTTATATTCCTCATATTTTACAATTTATAATTATTACAAATTTGTTCATTTCACAAGTAATCTAATAAAATTATTAATGCATCTCAATGAGGCTATCCCTTTATTTTAGCTCTCTAGGGGCTGTCTTACACACACTGCTACAAACCTGGAATGTTGCTTCCCAGCACGAATAGCGTCGCCGAAAAAAAACCCGTTTTACAATCAGCCCTGTTATGTGCTGAGCGGGTGCTGCGTCAGTGATCTCAGAGCTTAGCGACCATGTGGCGAAGAATTTGGTGACTTGGGCGACAAAATGGATATTGTCTGGAAGCTTCGAGAATTTTAACTATCCATTCAATAGAGACCGAGATGCGCTCTGAATGGCCCAAAAGTCCTTTTACAGCTCCTCTACTGGGGGCTATAAAAGGGCGGAGATGCAAGCTGCGGGGTATTGTATTAGAAGCGGAATTGGAGCAGAAGACAAGTAAGGAGAAAATAGCGAAGCGACGACGGAGTGCCAGCGTTGTGTGGAGCTCAAGCAAGTGCTGATCTGCGGTGTGCCTTTTGTCTGTTGTCGAGTCGTGTGTAGAATAGTCAGTCCTGTGGTAGTGAGACGGCAGCTAAGGTGTGGAGACAGTGAGCAGTTCAGCCGTTTGGAGAAACAGCAGAGCGAAGACCCGAGGAAACCCTCTCCTGCTGGATTCTATCTGACTACTTTAATGCTGCTGTCGAATACTACTTGTGAGCTACTGTCTTCTCCCGTGTTCGTCTCTGCTGACAATATTTTTCGTCTCTGTGCTGATATTCTTTGTGTTAATAAACGTCGTTATTTTTTTTTACTAAAGCATGCTGATTGTCTTCCCGTCATGCACTCAGTACAAGAGCACCCAGTGATCCGCAACAATACTTAAGGCGGCCAGAAACATTTTAAAATAATTTTTTGTAATTTTCACCTTAGAAAATTTGAAACTTTATAGGCATTAAAAGTAACACTATAGAAGATGATACAAAATTATAAAGAATTATGTTAATTTATTTATGAGTTAAGAGGTTTAATATAATATTTAATAGCGATAAATAAACTCTTAAACTTTTAATTAAAACTTTAAACTAAAACAAACTTTTTATGCAAAATCAGTAATTTTAAGTTATTATGTAGGTTAATTTAGATATTTCGTACTCAAACTTCAAGATTAATCCCTAATTTTGTTTCAAAAGGGTTAGAGAAAATAAAAATAAAAATTGGAGTGCTTTTGAACAAATTTGGAGCGCATGGAAAATTTTTCACTACCATTATTTATCGCTATTTAATACCATATTACTTCCCCCTAACTGAAACCCTTCCCCTGAAATTTACATTTGATACAGTTTTCAGGGATGTCCCAAATTTTATTGATTTTTATTCTGAAAATTTATCCTCCTCCTTAATATGAAGAGAGCATTTTGATCTATGAATGAACATCCAGAACTCATAATAGAATTGCTTACATCAAATATCATAATATATTATGTAATCAGATAAGATTTTGTGACAACTCAGGAGTTGCAACAATAATGGAGCAGTATGAATTCCTGCTACCTTTGGGCACTTTGGTCTTCAAACTCTATACACGAATGTATAGGAAATAGCAACATTTGTACATTCAAGGAATTAATTTTTCAATTTAAATAAATAAAATTGTGATCATTTCACAGATACAGAAACGTATGATAGAAAAATAGATATTTTTTGCCTTTTTCTTGAAACAAGTTTTCTTTAAATTTCGGAATGTATAAAATATTTTCTTTTCATTATAATAATATGAAGCTTTAAACAGTAATATTGGCAAATATTTTGCATCTATTAATCTTATTTTTATTTATTTTTTGCTGTCTAAAGCTATAAATCTTCGTGTTACTTATTTTGAAAAATATATTTTTTTAGATTATCAAGCTACATAACATTTAATACTTTTTGCAAATTTTTACTAATAGCATAGCTAAAATAAGCTCAATATAATTATAAAATCTATATTCATATATATTAATTTCATAATGATTATGAACTTAAGTTATTTCATTACAAAACGCATTCGCTATGTCATTACAATAAAAATACTCTCAACAAGTAATATAAAAAACGATTTTTTAAAATCAATTCCTTCTTCGGATAAAATTTAGGAAGTTATGAAAAATTTTATTTTAGTTCCCTTTTATTAAATAATTACGATTATTTTTCTCGTGTTCTGCTTTACAACGGAAGGAGAGGTGCAGTAGCCTCTAAGGTTATTGGACCACTGAGCAGCCGAATAACGACAACCTTGGACTCAGTACTCTCAATGGTATAACTCCCGACATGGAGAATTTTGTGACCGGGCTCGAACTCGTAGCACAAGGGATGCGAATTCAACGTCCTATCAATCAGGATATTCCGATTTAACAATTACAACTTGATTGGAGGAATAAAAAAATAAATTTGAACAAGATTTATATATATATATATATATATATATATATATATACGGAGAGTATGAGCTATGAGTTAGGAATTGAAAAGCATATTTTCTACTGTTTTATAATTTAAAAAAAAACATCCTCCCTATATGTCCCAAATTTTATAATGGTCATAAGATTTACTGGCCAAAATAATCATCGTTATTTACCAATGAAATTGCGCAGTTTTTGCTGTCGATACCGTTCCAGTTTCTTTAACTTTGTTATTTACAGTTCAACCATCTTGAAATAGAAAAAAGGATATGACACACAAACGTAGCATAAGATGACAAGCAGTTACGTTTGTCACGTGATTTCTGTATCGTAACGACTCACGTTCTAAGAAAATATTTGTTTTGACATTCTGTAAAAAGTATTTAGATTTTAAATTTCTTTTGGTATTCGAGTTTTGATCTTTGTTCACCCGGCACAAGCTAAGAATCCATTCAGGAGCATAATGAACCTCCATCATTTCCTTCCTTCCTATATCGTAGCTGTGCCTTCACAATAAATATAATCACATTTTTGTAGCTCTTGTTGAGTTTCGAATTTAATTTATTCAAAGCTCGATTCTTCAAATAATTACATCTATCAATGGAATATCATCACATTATTTTTTTTTTTGGAAACAGAATAATCTGTAGCCTTTCGTTAGGTATATAGCCTTTTTAATGTTAATATTAAAAGTGCTCGTGAAAAGAAAAAAATAGCCTGATGCTGTTTAAAAATAAAATTTAAATTCGAATTTTATCTGTTTGATTACATATTTCAAGTTTTCCGATAAATAATATAATGTGCTGATGGTGAATGGTCACGAAATTTCCATTTTAAAACAGATAAATACCTCAATCATCCATTTTATATTCCGCTTGATTCGATGTCCCGAGGCAATATTTTTAATCAAAAAACATTTTAGAGGTACCGCATAGGATTTTAATAAATTCTAATTTTAGTATTATTAATTTACTTTAAAAAGCTTTTCATTTCAATTTAGTCACAAGAAGGTTTTAATTCAGAGAGAAAATTTTAAAATAAACTCGTATAAGCTTAATTTTTCCCAGTCATCCGAAAAAAAGGGTTAAATTTAGAAATCTCGGAGGACATACAAAGCTTCCTCAAGATCCTCATCCTTTTAATTAGTCTTAAGAAATAAATAGCAGCAAAACAGACTCCGAAACCATATAACTAACGCTGGAACACAATTATGCATTTTCCCTCGCACCAAATAAAGGGTAAATTTCTTTTTCGTCCACCAACAATCCTATATGTTCCCACCTAAATACGTTTCCTTAGTTCCTGTTTGTGTAATAGTTTGTTTTATTCGATCTCAGTAGATATCAGGAATCTCCCAAAGGGAAAAGAACTAAATAAAGTTTTCTTTTAGCAAGAAGCGATAGTAAAAACTCTTATTTTCAGTACAACCCTCGAAATTCAATTAGCGTGTGCTAACATAGCGCCCACTCACTCGAATGACGTCGCTTTCTAACTAGCCTATCAGATTACGAGTAACAGTATTAATTTAAGAGGACTAAGCGATTTGATTGGATGGTTTCAGTCAATAGTTCAAGATGCAGGCTTCGCCAGTGTTTACTTCGCAGTGAATTTAGTGGATTAATATTGAATAGCGTTGAGATTTGTGAAACATTATTGTGTATTTGAATGCATAGATGCTGAATCATGAGTGGAGAATTGAATATTGTTGAATACAATTATTATGTATAGATCCATAATATTATAGCAAAGACTCAGAAAGCTGAATTATGACTATCATTTGTAACAAGCCTATTTCATTTGGAAATTCAAATCTAATTTTGCCAGAGTGTAAAATATATTAATACAATACTTAAAAACAAACTTTTGTGTAAAAAAAATTGGAATTTTTAATTTAATTATTTTACCTGTTTTAGATTTTAATTTATTATTCACTATTAAAAATATCAGGAAATCGAGTAATCACTGACGTTTTTAAAACTTAAGATTGTGGGCAAAATAGTAAAAACCTTTGAAATTTTTAATTTTTTCTAAATTTTTATGCTTATAGAAAATGTTATGTTTCACAAATTGTAAACTTTTATAAATCATTTAAAAAGGAATTTAATGCTGCTTTCAATACAAAAAGTAAAATTCAAATACTTATAATACAAAAAAAGTTTAGCTGCAATGAATATTGAGATACCTTAGTTGCTGAGGACTTCAATGAATTATCAGTACTTAGTAGGGTAGCTATTGTTTTTTACTACAGCTTCACTTCAATTTTTTATTGAGTCGACGAGAGTTTTAACCCTTTGTAGTCTGCAAAATATTTAATATTATTCACCTAATAGAAATATTTGTTTATTGCTATGAAAAATAAATATACATAAATCTTCTTTTGAGTCGACTTTCTTTGAAAAATTAATCTACATGCCTTAAACATTGTGTAGGCGTTTTCAACAGTTAAATGTTGGGCAAGAGATCACAGACGGAAGACTTAAGTCTCGACTCTAGAATAGTGTATGTATTTTTTTAGGATTTAATGTCCCATTCATAACATGAAGGCCTCCAATACCACTTGCCGATATGCATGACCAAATTATAACACTCTTCATAGTTGCCTGAAGGTTGTAGGTCAGGTAGTAGCTCTTCGCCTATTCTATGTCATATTTTTTCGCCATCACAACCAATAACAATATTTTTCTTTCATCACTCCATAAAACTTCTGGCCATTGATCCTCTGTTCAATGAACGCGCTCCTTTGCCCACTGTATTGTTTTTGTAAGATGCTATTAATTGAGGTAAGTGGGGGGTTTTTTTTGTTGAATTCTGCCTCTTATTCCAACATTCCCTGATTGTTCTGAAACTAAAAGAAACGCCAGCATCATTCAATTCACTTCTGGTGATAGAAGGCAGGCAGAGGAATAATAAGACTATGTCATTAACAGATGTGGTGCACCTCTTTCGGTCATTACTCTATTGTTTTTATTGAATGTGTCTAAACAAAACTTTCGGACTCCTGTGCAGTCATTGAACTACCTACCTGCCTTGTAATTTCAGCATAGGGAGAACCATATTCAAGTGACACAATATTAGTTCTCTTCCTACGTGCCCAATCTTTTCTTTTATCGGATGTCATTGCTTCTTGATTAAATATTAAAGATGTTTACAAAGATTTGAAGCCTATATTAACATTTTAACAAAATTTCTAGCTTGCAATTTGATTTCATAAAAAAGCAGTCTTTTTTTACAGATAAGAGCACAATAACTTGTTACAACTTAAAACTTTATGCCAGTTTCTGCTAGCAGTTGGCAACATTGGATTGATTCCCAAAACAAGAACAGTGATCTGTCGGGAAAGTTAGAAATTACTATCTACTTCATCCCTATTTTTGTTATTCTGATTAAGTAAGAATAACTTTTTTGCATTGAAAATCAGAATTCAATTCTCTTTAAAACTATATATAAGAGTTTGCATTTTGTGAAACCTACTGCAAAGAAAACATAACGATTTTGAAAAGTGTCCGTAATTTTTGCAACCATTCTATATTTAGGTGATGTCACTGATATCAAAATAAAAATTTCCTTATATTAATTTATTAACCGAAAAATTAAGTTTTAAAAACAATAGAAATTTTTCATCAAATGCAAGAAAATTCGTAATTTTTTTTACTTCGGAAAGTGAATGTTGAGTCGATGCAACATTCTTTTTGCGAGACAATTCAAATAAATGGTAGCATTTAATTCAACGAAAAAATGATTTCGCATCCTTCTCTAATTTTATTTAGATCAACGTCTCCTTTTTAAGCTGCACAAGGTCGAATTTTGTTGAAGGTATTCCTTTATTTTGAGTCAAAAGTCAGACGACGACTGAGATGACATTTTCCCCAAATTTCTCACTACTCCAAGGAGAAGGCACTTAATATCTAAAACATATGAAATAGCATGAAGATTGATTTATTTATGCTGTGGAATCGGGTAACAAATACTTTAACTTGCTGCCATCAAGATATTAGCCCACTGCATCCCATTAAAAAAACCTGAAAATTTGAGTTTCTGACGACTCACGCTTTGATACACACTGAAAAGAGTTGAACCAAGTTAATTTTGGGATTTTTTGTCCATCTGCGCATATTGCTTTAAATACAAGGATATCACATCATATGATAATGTATAGCAAAATGCTTACAGGAGTTTTCAGTCTAAGACTAATATATCTTAATTTACATTGCTCTCCCTAAAGTTAGATTAACCTGAAATCGCATAATTCGAAGCCATATTTTGCTTAAAAAAATAATGGACAATAAAGTAAACATATTCTCATGAAAAATATTTTGAAAGTTAAATGAAACTAAAAATACAAATTTCCGAAAAGATTATTTAAGTTAATGTCGAATGTAGTCATAGAACAACTCTTACCTCACGTGAAAATTCTTTCTTTCCTTCTTCGAAAAAAGTTTATATTCTTCTTATATAGATATACGTAAAAAGTCTTTTACATGATTAAAGCTAACAAATTGATGACCGAAATTGATACAGATGTAAGTATTGAGAAAATTAAACTACTGCTTTTCACGTTAAAGTTCCAACTGATTAAAGTTTCATAATACGACAAACGTGAAAATGGTATAATAATCTTCGAAATAGTTCTAAAAAGTGTATAAAGAGGTCGCTAGTGTGAACTTTCCTACAACTACAGCGGACAACTTTTTTACTTTCAGTTATTTTTTATTTTTAGGATGTTAATTTACTACCCAAGTAGCACATCCTTTTGTATAATATTGTAAAATATTGCGTGATATTATATGATATTAAACAATATTATACAATATAGCGAATATTAATCAATAGTGTACAATATTTGGCGCTACTAGAGTAACGTTTGCCACTTTTCCTTTTGAAATCTGAATAATGTAAAATCTGCTTCATTTTCCCTCTTAATCCAAATAAATATTTTTGAAAATTTTGAACAACAGCTCTATTATTCCACCATATTACTTTCAAGAGTATTTAGCTCTAAATTTATATATAATAAATGTTTCAAATACTGTTAGGTTCTTAGAAACATTTTTGCAGATAGCATTAATTCGATAGCGACATATCAGTCGACAACAATTTTTTAAACTTACACTAAAAGACGTGAGAACGTAAAAATTTTGTAAAACTTAAAGCGTGCTAAAACTAACTGCATGTAAAACAAAAAATTTGTAATTTTTGTTTTACATGCTTACAAATGCGTTTACATACCAAAAATGAAGAATAGAAAGGGGAAGAAAATGGCGTAAGGGCAGCGTATTTTATTTTTTCTTAAAAATTGTTCTCAACGAATTCAGAACTCTTTTCCTATTAAAAATATACGAAATAAGCAGTCAGAGAAAAATGCAGACATTTTCCCGCCTTTTCATCTTTCGAAAATCTCCAGCTGTTTATTCTCCGAGGATTATGTCAAAGACTGAAGAAAATTGCCTCACGAAATGTTTTCTTTTTATCTAAATTTACTTCAAAGAATACATTTCTGAAGCGTCACGAACTTGTAGGTTTATTTAATAGATGGTTGGTTGAGTCGATTAGACTGTTATATAGACTTCGAGGAAAAAACCAACTTTCTTTTTTCAGCTGTGAAATGTAATGTTTTATTTGGAGAATTTAGTTGTTTTGTTTCTTCATGTATTAGTGTAAAAACGATTAATAATTTTTTTTCATACTGTAAATAAAAAAAATAAAAAATAAAAACGCATTCAGTTTAAAGGCAAAAATTAATTCCCCTATTTCTTTACCTATAGTTTTTATTTATTTATTTATTTTGAATTTCCAAAAGATTAGTAATAACAATATTTAGATATATTGTAACTATTCTCATAAATGAATATAAAATAACATTAATTAAAAATAAAATTTATATTTTAAAGCGTTATATGCTATTAATTCATGTTTCACGAAGAAAAAAAATACAAAAGTAGGGAAAAAAACTTTTTTTCAAGTCTATATTTTGGCCAGCTATTCCATCCATTTCTATAATATAATACATTTAGTATTATATTATTGAAGGATATTCTAGAAAAATAATGTTTGTTTTTTTCCAAAGTTTTTTCTACAGTTTCTTAAGTGTATTTATTTATCAATATTAATATATATGTGCAATCTTACAATCTATTACAGAATTGATTACGTGCAAACTTGAATTTTAATTTACATCTCAATATCCATCTATTTTACTTATTACATTCTGTTGCTTTCATTTTTAAAAACAGATACAAATTTTAGAGCCATATGGAAGAATTTTAATTGTGTGTGTGTTTAACACGCCTGTTCACACCAGGGTACAAGAAGGTAGTCCCTGAAGTTTTTTTCTCTGCAACACTTCAGCCGATGGATTCTCAAAGAGAATTCTCTAATAAATGTTGATGCAGGAAAGGGAAGCAGATATATTTGAAAAAAAAAATACCAGGAGAGTAAGTTATTTGTATTCCTTCCCTTAATGCGTGAGAATTGCAGGCTCACCAATTTTTTAGTTAAATCAATTGGTAGAAATAATTGAATAAGCAAATGGTATTTGGATAAGAAAGTAATACATTTTTTTGAATAAAGTAATATAAACTAATTTAAAATAAAAAAAATTAGAAAATTAATTCATTATACTGCATATTTTCTATTTATGAATGAAAATTTTTTTTATTAAAATTGTAGCATATTAACATAAAACCTAATATTCCTGCATCGTCACGGTAATAAACATCCTTTCAAGTTCTCTCAGCATAACTTTCTACCAGGGCATTTTTTTAAAAAAGAATCTTGTCAGCTTAGATTATTCTCTTTTAACTGAAACATCTTTTTAAATTGCATGTACGGCACTTTAGACAGACGAAATTTTCTCTTAACTTTGCTCTTCTTTCATTTGAAGAAGTGCAAATAATTTTATTTGGAAAATATAGCTCAGACTTCACAGTCAAGTCTAGACTTATATTATTTTTATTTTATATTTATTTCACTTTTTTTTGCTTTTCTAACATTTGCGTGTTGCGCGATTGCTGAAAGAGTGACGAAAGAAAGAGTAAACCTGACTTTTATTCCACCCACGAGCAGCAATGTGTAGTTCCATCATTTTCAGTTTTTAATTCCTCTTGAAAATAATTTATTTTAAACATATTAAAAGCAAACAGCAAAATAATTTAATTAAAACATTTGTAAAAATATTAATTATTTTTATTTAAAAGATCTGAATTTCAAATGTTTTTCTGATTTTTTTATTTAGATCTGATATAACACAAACGGTCATTTTATACTTTAACTAGATGAGAGCCCATGGCTTCTATTATCCCAACAGCTCCTAAACATTTACAGAATTAATTTCCTTTTGACCCCAAAAATTATTTTATATAAATATTTAAATATTTAAACATAAAAACATGATTAGGGCTTAGAACTAGATAGTTATCAATTCTATAATAATATAAAATCATGCACATCAGTTACAGAAGTATTCACACATAAATATTCATTAAATATCAACATAGAATGTATCATATTATTAAAAAGCTAAGTAAGTTTGTCAACCAAGTGTTTAAAATATTAGCCTGTCATAGAGCAGTAATGGCATTCGGTTACAGTTTTTTTTTACTATTGACTATTACTGTTATTAATATTTTATTATTACTATTCATATGGATCTTAAAATTTTTGGAAAGAAAAAGCAATTTTAAGCAAGGGAAAATGACACACTTCGATACAATTTATGCCGGACGTATAAGCAAGAAGGGACTTAATGGTATTATAATGGACATTGATTTTCAATTTGTATGACAACATTTGTAGGCTTAATATCGTTTTGATGAAGATACTTTCCTAGATATAATAGTAGCAACACAATATAGGCAGCAAGGAATGTGTTTTAAACAATGATTTCTATTTCTTCAACTAAACGTATAGAAAAATAGTCAAGTTCCAAATAAAAAAATTAAAAAAAATTCCAGAAATTCTTTTTAATTATTTTATTACTTTCCTACCAATACCTTAGATATCCCTCAATATACCAGTACACAATTTAATATAAATAAATATTAAATTTTCTTTTAATAAAAAATCAATGTTAAATTTCCTATTAAATCTCTCTTGATACAGAGGACAAAGATTTTTTTTTTAATTCTATCTTTTAATTTGTGAGACTCGATAATTTTGGTGGATTTGGATGTGATGTTTTTATGTTTTACTTCTTCCAATGCTAAATTTAAAAAAAGTCGCAATATTGTAATTATTTAAAAAGTTCGAAATAAAAGTAAAGAAAGTTCGGTTTTGACGAATTTCCAGTTTTATATCTATCTCCCTGAGTTTGAGCAACACATTTTTGGCATTATGTCTGTCTTTCCGTCTCTTTAACTGTCACAAAGGCAACTCTAACATAATTTTTCTATTCGAAAAGAGATGGCCGAAATTGTTATACTATCTTTGCACCAAATTTATAAATTTATGTCAAACTTTGAGTAAACTCTATTTAGAGGAAATCTGTTATTTGAATATACGTTAATGTGATAACTACCAAACGAAGCGAGTTATCTGAAAACTGTCTGAACACAGATGTAACATCTATATCGTTATCATCTAACATTATCAGTTATAATAATTTATAGATAACATCTATAAATTATCAGTTAAATCCAAAAAGCGGTTGACTGTCTGTCTCTTTCTTCTGTCAGAAACCTTGTTAACGCAATGACTGCAGTACAGCACATTCTCGAATATCCGGTTAGCGACTATTCGGCCTTGTTTTCTTTTATCGCAATTAAATCAGTAGAGCAAGGTGTCCGTTTGTTAAATCATCTATTAAGGACTCTTTCAAAACCTAGAAACTAAGTTTTGACTGTTATTTTAGGGTTATATTTTCATATTTGTGTGTTCTTTTATCAATGAAAAATAAAATCGGTTAGAGTTTTTGAGTCTCTTGCTAAGAATTAGGCCTACTATTTACATTAATGCTTTGTTTCCTGCATTTAAGAAGGACATTAAAGAATTTATGTTAAAATGCGAATAAGTACAAAAACATATATAAATTCTTCTTCTGTTTTGATTCGACACGTAATCAACAACTGCTTCTATGGTTCGCTGGGTCGCGTTCACATTCCTTGTGACTGGAGATAAAAAGAGGGCTTATTATTTAATAAGAAGTGAGAATATACGTATTATTAATAACGAGGTTTCGAGTAAAAACTTACTCATCTGTCGTTGGTGAGCAAAGAAGCGAATGTATAGAACTACGGCCTATCTGGCGTTTTTTTTTTAAATCCGGCCCACCCTTCCGTCACATTAGGCCGGACGCTCAGTAGTATACTGTATTTCAAATTTGATTAGTGATTCTGGGATTATAAGTGTAGTTATGTGCCCAATAGTTTTTGCAATTGGATTAATTGGATTGGATTGGATTTATTAGATGAATTGGATTTATTGAATGAATGGGATTTGATTGGATTTATTGGATGAATTAGAGTTGATTTTATTTATTAGATGAAATGAATTGGAGTTATTGGATGAATTAGAGTTGATTTTATTTATTAGATGAAATGGATTGGATTTATTGAATGAATTATATTTCATTGTATTTATTAGAGAGATTAGATTGGATTTATTACATGAATTAAATGTGATTTTTTGAATGAATTAAATTGGATTGGATTTATTGAATGATTTGGATTGGATTTATTGAATGAATTGGGTTGGATTTATTGGATGAATTGAATTGGATTTATTGAATGAAATGGATTGGATTTATTGGATGAATTTGTTTAGATTAATTGGATGAATTAAATAGGATTTATTGGATGGCTTTTAGAATGAATTAGATTGGATTTTATTGAATTGAAATTAGATTTATTAGATGAAAACCATTTAAAACACAAATTCAATTTTCGGACACTACTAACCTTACACCAGATATTGATGAGAAAGAATGACTCGAAAGCTTCAGTAAAAATGCCAAATTCACGTCAAAGATTAACATTTCGCAACTATTTTACGCCAATGCGATGCCAATCCTTTTCTGCGATAACAGCTTTATTACGGAGTATACGGGAAAGATTTGTTGAGATCACTGTCGCTGATTTTGACAGAAATTGCTCAGAAATATATTTAAAGCGAATAAAATATATCCTCAAGATATAAACTGTCGAAAGCAACCTGACACTTCAGTCTTTTTTTAACTTCATACTCTTCCTCTGAAACTATCTTTTAAAAACGATTTCAGAATGATCAGCTATTCATATTACAGGAGCACTTCATTCTATTTTGAAATTTTTCTTGAAAACGCAGACAAAAGAATTACGGAATCTTTCAAAATTATAAAAACGAAAATTTTGTAACAACCTCGAGGCAAAATGGCATTGATGTTTCCTCATTCGAGAAGAGAGGCAATTTTTAAATGTTCTAATTGCGTCGGTAATAAATTCTAACTAAAACGGTTAGCAGGGATTTTTAAACTGGATTCTGAAAACGCAAGACTTTTTTTCCCGCCAAAAGCAGATATTATTCGATAATGAACAATCAAGACAAAACATTCAATAGAATCTTTTTAAATTGTACTGATATTCAAAAGATAATTTTTTGTAACTTTTGCTGATATATTGGTTTTCGTATGCGCGAGCATCACAGTTCAAACAGTCTCTTTTTAATTTTATGAATAGAAATTCAGAAAAACTTTGTAATTGTCAAAATATCTGAGTTCGAGATTTTGACGACTCATTACTTTTTAGTCCCCCCAAATTTTTTTTCTTCGTTCGAAATCAAACCCCATCCTTTAGAATCGTTGTCGGATTACTGGGAAGACATCTGAATATACACTCCCATCCACTTATTAAAAGTATCATAGAGTTGGATGATAAATTTGCTTTTTCATTTTTCCCTTTCTTTTTACGATAAAGAAGCATAATAAAACTTTCCCCGGACAAATAGAGAATTTCAGTGCTTATTAAAAATACCTAAAGATATTCCCTTTCAGAGGTTTTATGTTCTTTCAGTTTTCTCCAAAATGTACGTTACCGACAGATTTTAATAATTAAATTCACATTTTAAGAAATGCTCAGAAATTAACTTAATCCGTCTATAAATTACAGCCCTTTTATGAGTTCGAATGACTGAAGAATATGTTTAACTTTAAAATATGCCCATAGATATTCATAATTTTTCATAAATAGCTTTTCTTAAAATATAGATATATATATTTAATTTTTCCAAACATTCAAAAATAGGTTTAATTATAAAATGTAATTACAATCTTCAGCTATTTTTATCCCTTTAAAAATAAGCATGATAATATATTAGCGTTATTAGTGTTTAAAAAATACTTAAAAAACAATTTTTAAATTAATTTATTCAAATAGTTGCTCTACCGACAAACGGAACTAATAAACAAAATAGTTATATCAAAACATATCTGTGATGTTTCAAAAGAAAAAAAAACTTTAATACGTACCTATTGGTGGCAGTTTTAAGTTTCTTATACTTAGTATTTTGAACGTTTTTCCGTAAATGTTTTGGAAAAGTAAAATTTATTCAGTATAAAATGTCTCAGGATTTTAATTCAGATTTTCATAAGCAGATACTGATGCATTTTAAAACTAAATGTTGCAGTAATATCTAAAAATTGTGTGAATATCTTTTAATCAATAAGAATAATTAAACCCAAGTACTATTTCCATTCCTTTTTTTCTTTTAGACATTAAAAAAAGAATGATTTTTCTATCGAGAACTTGAAACATTCGGAAAGAAAAATTTAAGTGCTTTTCCAAAGACCGGTTTTAGTTCTCTCCTCTTTTAAGCGTAAATAAAAGTAAAAAATGCTGTTTCGTACTTTTTTCTTTTCTTTCCTGAAAGAGAATGGTTAATCCTGAGCGGGTACGGTAAGACGTTCTTTTCGAACATTTCATCGCAAGGCATGTGGGGATTGTCAGTTTCAGTTGGGTTTTTAAAAGTTTCTTCACTTTCTTGCACGATGCTGTAAGAGAATGGGAAGAAGAAGAAAAAGAAATCACCTCTTAAAAATGTTTCCAAATGACGGCATCGGCTTTAAAATAGTGAATTCTTAGAAAACTGGCAGTTTCTACACGTTCTTTAGTAATCTTATGATGCAAGAAATATGTTCTAATGATGGACCATCTGCTTCAGAAGACAACGAACCGATGAAAACGCAGCATAATAAACATTAGATTAACCATAGTTAACCCATGATAAATGCCCAATTGCAATTGTTAGATAACTGGGAATTATTTATTGTTTTATGGCAATTATATATTAAATTAATAAGAAGCAGCAAGAAATAAGAAATAATGATTCTTAATTCTTACTATAAATGATGTTAAATTCTTAATAATAAATGTTAATTCATGCTATAAATCAAATTTATATGAAAATTAAGGCTTTCATTCCGAATATCTAATAATTTGCATTTTGATAATTTAAACGATGAATAATTTTCTTTGGAAATATGCCAAATCCTCGGAATTGATAGCTATTGAAGGGTAAAAAGAATTGAAAAAGTGCGATTCTATTTAGATCATAATTATTGTCTTGATGCAAATAAAATCATAAAACTAAATTAAATATTTTTAAAAAATAAAATTAAAAAACAAAAAGTCGTACAAAATGAAATCTACTATCGCAAATTTCAAGTTATCATGAGAGAACACTACTATATTTAAGCAATTATTCGTCTTAATTAGTTTAAATCATTAACCAGTTTAAACCAGTCTGAAACAATCACGAGACTTTTCTATTGGTCTTTATAATATATATACATATATAGGGGCATATATGATTTTTTAAAACTTTTATTTCCATGGAAAAACAAAGTTTATGGAGCTCGACCGATTTTGAGAAGAAATAACAGCTATGATGACATAGTTCTAAGTCCACCTTTTAAAAACACATCTGTTGTGAAGAATCATACGTAATAATAAAGCAATACTGGTAAAAGCATTTAAAAATATTCTTAATTTCCCATAATTTCCGGTGCTTATTAACCTTTATTTTTCCCCGTAAATTTCGAAGACATCAAAATCTCCTAAACAAAACAACATCATGTTCTCGCATGAAAATAAAAAAAATGAATAAATAATAGATTGGAATCTTAACGCCAGCTTAGAATAAAATCAGTTAGTTTTGAAAAATATGAGCAGTTACAGTTGTAGTGTTGCAATTCAATCAAACAAAATTTATCAATAAAGGAAAAAACAATGATTCAAACAGAAGATAGTCTCAAAGGAAAAATCAAAGAAACAATCAAGTAATTACTCCGATAGAGATAAAATTAAGAGATGTTTAGTTTCAGTAGCTAAGACTTTAATAGTAGAATTTAAAATGCAAATTCTACATGAAATAATTATAAGAAATTAGGTAATTTACCGGAGTTTTCTTAGTTAATTTAACGTTGAAAAACTTTGAAATTTTTTCCAAGAAAATACAGTGAGCATCATTGCAACAGCATGCTCGTAGAAATCTAAAATTGGTATTTTCAACGACATAGGGTAGTCCTGAAACCAACTGAAGACATTTAATTTTGATGCCTCAACAATCTGACGTTATCTACACACTCTATAAAAATTTATAATTTTTTTTTTGCTATAACGGCGCTAAATATAACAGCGCAAAACTAATTTTTACATCATGTTAAAGATCAAAAAATGATATTTTTAATATTACTTACGTTTCAATCAACTAACTAAATTTCTGATTTAAATGAATTTTTCAAAAACCTATGCTATAATTATAGATGTGAAGATCTGGATGGATGGATGGGCCTTTGTTACTCAATTACACAACAACAGCTGAACAGAAATGGATAAAATTTGCCCAAACATAGATTATAGTCTGAAAAATAGGTTACTATTTATCCTGGTTGATTGAGTGGTTAATTTTTTTATAAATTAGAAACTAACTTTAAGACCAAATTTCAAAATTTTTTTAAAAAACACTTATAGGCAAAAGCAAAATAAAAGATGCACTTTAAAAATCTTTTTAAAAGTAAAACTAAAAATTGAATTCTATGATGAGTCTGAGAAATTTTTGTAGAATTCTTAAGATATTAATAAATTATGAAAATTATCTTGTAGTGTACATATTACGAAAATTATTCTGTTGTGTACATAATTGCTGAACGATTCTGTTTACAGTATTCTTATTTTAAAAAATTGCGTAGCTTCAATAAAAAATTTCTCTATATTGACTACAGTCATTCATTTCCACTATAATCCACTATAATTCCAATATAAGTTGAAATTTTACTGGAGCCAACAGAGAATTATACATTATGACTTAAAGCCATTTTCATAGTGAATCATATTACAATCAAATTTTGAAGTTAAAATTTTTTTGAAGAATAATCAATTAAAAGAACGTTAAATATTTATAAGTAACATGAAATTTTAACGGACATTAAGATCGGTAACCAGCTGGTTGCCAAAGGAAGGTAGTTGTTTCATTTAAGTGCACAGCATTGAATGTATTGAATTAAAATATCTGCGTGATTTCGGATGCACATTTTAAAAAAACTCTTTGATTATCAATTTTAGTATATTTCTTAATTTTTATGACTGAAACAATAAATAACATTAATTAGAAATTTTTTAATAAAATTTAACTAATTAAATTTAGATATTTTTGGGAAAATTGGAGAAAATTAGAGAAAAAAAAACACTGCACTAAATTCAAATTCTCCAATTTAAATAATTTTTCTAAGCAACATACTTATTGTTTTTATAAACGCAATGAATTAAAAGCAAAGAAAAACATGCAAATAAAGAATTTATGAATTTTCGAGCAATTTTATGGTTAAAATATCGTAAAAACAGTAGGTATAGCGTAATAAACTGCTAAAAATCAAAAGCCATGAACATTATTCTAAAATCTTTAGTTCGTTGCCTTCAAAACACTTATGGTAAAATATATATACAAAATTTTAAGAAAATATATTCATAAGTTTTTGTGAAACTATGTTTTGTGTAATAAAATTTTGACAAAAAACACTATTTAAAAAAATATATTTAAATTTTTTATTGGTATGTATCTAAAAATAATACTTCATTTTAAACACTTAAAATTCATCACTTTTGTAGAATATACCTTCATTATTCTCTGCATTATTATTATTTTTCCGAACAATTTTGCAGCAGTCAAAGACTGCCTCTTTATAACAACAATTTGTTAGTTGTGAAATCTACAGTATTATTTTATCATGTAATGACCTAGAATAATACCCAATTCATTATAAACTTCTATACAGCTATATTAGCACATTAAGTTTTCAACTCAAGATATGTTTTTGGGAATAATTGTCCATAGTAAATTGATTAAGAGTTTATTAGCATTTTGTGTTTTCCCAAGAAGGCATTTTTGAGAAGATTTTGATTAAATAATTTAATATAAGTTAGGCTTAGTAATAAAAATTATTGTTTTTATGGGTCCTACACTTGAGTCTTTATATTTTTTTCCTTCTGAAAATGGACAGGTTGATATTTGCATCATTAATACTCTGTCTTTTTATATGTGTTAGCCTTATATTACTTGGGACAAAACATGAGCAAATGCAGCAAATTTCGCACTTTGAATCTGCAATAAATTTCAGACATTGGATCTTCTGACAATGCCATAACAGTATTGTAATTTATTTATGACATTGTCTGTAAGTTTTCCTTTATGCCAGAGACCTTGAATGGATTTTTAAAGGTCTCAAATGTGTAATCAGTCGTTTTGAACATGCACACCCAACACATTCACATTTCACAACAGAAACTTTAATGAATTTCAGTCAGTTAATGTTAATGAAAATAAAGTGCAAAATAGTGATTTCCAGTTATTTCCGTGCTCTTCTAACTTCGTTTTCGTTAATGTTGATTTAAAGAAACAACTATATCTTCTGATATAATTATCATAGAAACAAAACAAACACAGATTTCGAAACGTAAATAAATGGTCTTTCAAAGGAAACAATAAAAAAAAATATTAAAATGAAATCTGCTATGTATACTTCAATGTACCATGTCAGAACATCATTTCTTGAACGGCCTAGCATCACGTTCCCGTGCAAGTTAAATTATATATTTTTTCTTTTTAATCATTTCATTGAATGAGTCACTTTATTATTGCAAACGACCCCAAAAATTATCTCGCTTTTATTGTTTAAAAAAATGTTCCATTTCCTGTTCATTTCATTTCATATAATCACGTGCTCAAAATGACATTTTTCTAGGTTTTATTTGCTGTAGTCATTAACTTATTTTTTTAATCAGAGCTTTTGTAAATGCAATGGCAACACGTTATTAAAAGTTACACGTTATTAAAGATGCTCGTGCAGATAATACAATTTCAATTTTTTGCCTACGTTTTTTTTTATAATTTTTCGCCTACAGATTTTTATTGATGCCCCAAGCCTCATTTCGAAAATTACATCATGTTCTGCCACGATAAAAAGTGTGTGATTTTTAGTCAAAAACTGACATGGCAACTCAACTTAGGAGTTCTGAAATGTGAAGGTCGATTCTATTCTTGAAGCTGAATTTTTGAAAATCTGAAGTATCTGCTACACTATCTCTTTCTACACTTTATACTTGCATACGAGAATATTAAAAAAATATCACAAACGCGTTATTAAGTGCCAATCAAGCTTCAGTAATTAAACACTAATTAGACGCGAAACAACTGTTCGCTGGTTCCATTGCCTCGCAGCCACGAAAGATCGCAACAGATTAATTAAAAATCCAACACATTCGCGAGCGTTCGCTGAGCCATCGAGCGAGGGAACATGCAAAGCCAATTAATTCATCGGGCATTCATTGAGAAAGAACCAAACACGATTCAGATGAGGTTCAGAATATCGGAGTCTATTGTTGGTACATTGGTTTCCCTTCGATGTTAATTAATTTCTGTGTTCGTGCTGAGCTCGCTTACACGTTCCGGATTCATAATTAAGTTGTTTATTAAAAATATGGAATGGTATTGAATTTTTATTTATGCATACTAAAATTAACCAGCTTTTCATATCTTTTTATAATTTCATATTTATAAGTTTTACTTTAGTTTGTGAACTGACAAGATTATTCCAAAATATTGAAAAGTTCTTGCAAACTTTGAATGGAGCCAAATCAAAAGTCGTCTGCGCGAAAGTAAATCATATCACAAAAGTTTTTAAAAAATGTGTAAGCCTGAAATGATAAAATAAATTGAAATAATATATTATTAATTATATTGAATTTATATTTATTCAATAATTAACTCCTTTTTACACTTTATTCTAGTTTTATGCATTTACATTTTATTTCAGTTTAGAAACCGACTTGAAAATTTTAAATTCTAAAATAAAAACTCTAATAATAATTGAAGGAAACAAAATGAAAATCGTCTGCGCAAAAACACACGATGTCTAAACTTCAATAATGAAATAAATCGAAATAATATATTAAAACATCCTATATTTGTTTAGTTGTGTAATTTTAAATTATTTAATTTATTTTATTCATGGTAGTAAAAATAGAATTTGGTACCGATTACTCATTTTATTTTTGATTTGCGATTTGCGGTATTTTGTAAATTGAATATTTTTGATAAATTATATAAATATTCTTAATACTTTCGGATTATAATTATCGATTAATATATTAATTTTATTAAGTTGTAATGCCTTATGTCTGGCGTAACAGCTAATAATGAATTGCAGAACAAATAAATGCCAAATTTTCATTTTAGAAATATAAATTAAAAATTAAAGATATAATTAAAATAAAACATTCTATTTTTTAAGTGTAAAAAAAGTGTGTTTTAAAAATCCGTGTGTATTGAGGTTATAATATCTTTTTATTAAATTTTATTGTAATTTTGGATTTGACTCTGATCTAAATTGGTTATTAATTTTAAAAAATGTCTAAAAACTTCACTTAAGTGAAAATATTCAAAACAATTAAAATGTTGTGTTTATTTTTTTAACTTTTAACAATTACTTCATAATTGTTCAACAAAAAAGTAGCTGATAATGGATATGTTTTTCTTAAATATTGTATTATTTGTTATATACAATAAAACGATTAATGAATACATTTTGTATCTTTAATTGATAGTCTCAATGGGTAATGGTTGCAAATAGAAAAAATCAACTCAGATTTAACCTTTTTTGATTACATTTTAAAAATATTTATAATATTTCCATTCTTACAAATGATGTGAAGATTTTAAACGTGACGTCTACTCTAATCGTAGATTTATAATATAACATATACTACCTTCTGTACCTAGAGCCTATAACACTGAGATTTTCTAATCAGTTTTATATGCACCAAATGGAAGAAAAAGAAAAGAAAAAACAAACTGAAGACGGAAGTACTAACCATTCTTTTGTGTGGCCAAGTTGAATCGCAATGAAAACACACCCCTCTAGAGCTCTCTAAGAACGTAGCAGAGCTTGTAATAGATTGTTTAATTTCCATAATAGCCATGTACAAACTAATTAAAGATCACTAATTAAAGAAATTAATTAATTTCCGAATAGTTAACAACCTTAAACTATGTTGATATTCATAAAAAAATTCTTTACACACAGCTGAGGGTCTTAAAAAATGAAAGACTGCATTTGTAAACAGGAATATTTCTTTTAATTTGTAAATTATTTGAAAAAAATAGACGTTTCTTGTTGGAAAAATGTTTTTAATTATTTACAAAAAATATTTTTTAGTAGTTTAAGGGAATATATTGTTTAAATTTACAGAGAATATATATATATCTATACCTATAATAAAGCTCAGTGTGTGTGTGTGTGTGTGTGTGTGTGTGTGTGTGTGTGTGTGTGTG
>JAOUZG010052505.1:72536-187337 GCA_026289955.1 Argiope argentata | reverse complement strand
AACAATTAATACTTCAATAACTTAAAATTCATCCTTAAAAATTTCTTGTTGACATTACTATAAGTAAACAATTCGGGAAGGAATAGGCTCTCATCGTTCAAATGAAATAAATTTATAACTTCAAACAGTCGTACTATCTTTAAAATTAATTCTAATTTAACATTTCCAAGAATGAATTAAAAATATATATTACGAAAATAATATAAATTAAAAGCAAGTCGAGACGAAATGTTGCAATGAATGTGTTCTCAAAATAAATATTGATTCAAATTCGTTGAAAGGGAATTTAAGTTCTACAAATTTCAAATTCATGCATATTATTAATGCATGAATATATATTAACATACAAAATAACAGAAGCATTTGAATACGTTGATACCGTAAACTACTTTTGATTTTAATATTTTTAATCAAATAAATTTCATTTAAATATTTAATAGACTGTTTGTGTTTTTTATTGTAATTTTGAAAATATTGCAAAGATTTGTTTTTTAAACATTTTTAAACTACGGAGCAAAATTATAGTAAAGAATTGTTAACGTAGCTTAGTTTACTTCGATTATTATTCTGTTTTTAAGCCACTTAATGAGTTCTTAAATATCCGTCCTCAAATCTACAAACTTCACCATCTCCGGAATCGAATAAGGTTCCAGTTTTTAAAATCATTCTTCTGTGTAATCAAATGGGACACTTTGGGCCCGCTCGGATTTATTTACTTGAAATTTTTAGGTGTAAAAATGTAAAAAAAGCGTTTGGTTGTCTGTATGTGAGTCAGGACATTTAAGATTAAGCCATACTATTTAATATTACCAAATTCCGCATAAATATATTTTAAGGAGCGAGATTTCAGAATGATTACTTTGAAATTTGCTACAGGATTCTAACTAATTGAAAAAAAAATATGAGGAATTTTATTTTAACATTCTATTCATTATTTTAAAAAACTGCTTGTCAAAAAGCCTTGATAGTGAAGATACAATTTCTAAAACGTTATTAAAACAAAAATGTATCTGTTAATTTTAAATCTGTATATTTTTTACGGATCCAATGATTAATTTCTCAATTTTGGCAATAGACTGATGAATGCATTTGGTAGGGAAGGGTAAATTTTCTGAAACGAAGAACAATTTCAGAAAAAAGAAAACCTTGCTATGACATATAAAATGATCAGTGAAATATTTTTAAACTCTTTGAATTGAAAATGACGTCTCGTACAGACGGTGACGTAACATGTATTACAGTAAAATGGTTGTGCCTATATCATAGATATTGGCAAAAGAGACCTTAGGGTTAAACAAGGAAGTTACAAAAAATACCTCAAATAATAAAGGAAATTAGATTACAAGCCCAGTAAGAAAAATGTACCCTACACCTTAATAAAATGTTTCATAGAGTTATTTGTAAATCAAGTAAAATAAAAAAAAAATGTAAGTCAATTCCTAAGGTCAACAAAGAAACATTTTATTTTTGTTATCTTTAGTTAAATAGCTACAATTAAATGATTTAT
This sequence comes from Argiope argentata, assembly GCA_026289955.1. Taxonomy (NCBI): domain Eukaryota; kingdom Metazoa; phylum Arthropoda; class Arachnida; order Araneae; family Araneidae; genus Argiope; species Argiope argentata. Next base: position 185,830 of record JAOUZG010052505.1, on the reverse strand, counting down.
TTAAAAATTATGTCTGGCCGAATAATCAATGAATTGTGTCAAAATAGAGTTCGAATCTGCTGAAAGTAAATCAGGTTATACCTCAACCCAATCGGGGCGATGCAAAGGCATGAATTTTCTACGCCAGTTGAGGTAACGTAGTACAGATTAGAAATTTATAATTTTATAAATAAAATATATAATAAGGGGTATGTACTGATTTCTTTATTTTGTTCAAAATGATTTTGAATCGCATAAAAGTAGTAAACATTGCATTGAAGAATTGCCGCGCAGAAAAAATAAAAATACTCCATAAATTGCTGTCTGGAACTGACGGCGACCGAGGAAATCGAAAGCGATTGAGGGATTTCAGCGAATTTGTATTAAAGATATACAGCGAAGAATTTAGTAAGAAGCTAGAAAATATTAACGATACATTTTATTTGAATGAACAGATTACTGTTTGTAATTTGCTCAATATTTTATTTGATGGATCGAAAGAAGAGATTTCAAAAAGAATTCTTTCTCTACTCTGTGACCTTGATGCTCTTGCAAAGCAATGTTCTAATGAAGCTTCGTCTGATGATTCAGACAGCGATCAAAATTTGACGAAAGCGAATTCATTGAATAAAAACAATATTCAGCTCGAAACAGGAAATGAAAAAACAAACGATCCTTCCATGCAATGTGCTGATATAAGAAATTATACATCTGCTCCAAGTAATATGAAAAATAATTATGATGTTGAATGCATTAGTAATTCTAGTAGAAGTGGTAATAACATTTATAGAAATCCTGTTATTTTTAACTCAGGTATAAATTATGCTGACATTGAAAATACAATAAACAAATTTAGAGGCACAACCACATGAAAATGTAACTGTGTAGGTAAATAATTTTGAAGATATTTCTGAATTGTTTGGTTTGTCGGTGTTACAAAAATTTGTTTTTGCTAAGCGTTCTCTTGGAGGAACGGCGGAATTGTTTGTTCGTACAGAACCAGATTTAAATTCGTGGCTGAAACTAAAACAAGCCTTGCTTGATGAATTTTCTTTTGAGATAAATTCAGCTCATTTGCATGAGATGTTAAGTAAAAGGAAAATGAGGGATTCTGAATCTGCTTAAGGATACTTTTTGAAAATGAAAGAAATTAGTAGTTCGAGTAAAATTGAAGATTCTGCTTTAATGCATCATGTAATTAAAGGTATTAATGATAGGCATGAAAACAAAACTGTTTTATATGGTTGTAAAAGTTTATCGGAATTTAAAGAAAAGCTTAAGGTTTATGAAATAATAAAGAATGATTTTGTTAAAAGTAAAAGTACCATTGTTTTCGATAAAACAAAAGCAAAATATGATTCTAATTATAGATTTACTTCTTCGGATTGTATAAAACAAAAGTATGAGTATAATGAGCGATTTCATGGTAGAAACGAAAACAAAGCAAAATTTTATGGTGGTTCTGAAATAATAAAGTATAATGATTTTGAAAATCGTGAGAATAAAGTATGTTATAACTGTGGGGATCCAACACATTTATCAAGATTTTGTGTTCATAAGGACATAGGTTTTAAATGTTTTCGGTGCGGAGAATTTGGTCATAAAGCTGCTGAATGTCCAAAAGCAAATACGAAAACAGAAGTTGCAAATTTAAATGTTAACTTCAAACCAAAACTTAACAATAAGGTAACGATTAATAATGTGAATGTTAACCCACTTATCGATACAGGAAGCCAAGCGACATTGCTTCGTAAATCAGTGTTTGATAAATTAAACATAGAAACATTGTCTCCATTAAACTCTTCTGTAAGTGGATTTGGTAAATGCAAAGTAAATACATTAGGTTTTTTTAAAGAAAACATTCAAATTGCTTATTTTAAGTGTAATGTTGATGTATGTGTTGTTGAAAATGATGTTATGTCTTATGATGCTATTGTTGGACTTAATGTGCTAATGCAAGGTGAAACACTAATAAATGAAGACGGAATTACGATTAAAAATAAATTTCAGTGTGTAGAAGAAAGTGATACATTATCCATCCTATCAATCGATTTGAATTTAATATTGAACTTGACTTTTCCAACATTATTATAGATAAAGTAGTACAATTAGTTTCAAATTATAAACCGCATAAAACTAAAATGACAAGTTGTTGAACTAAATATTTTGGTAAAAAGTAATGAACCTATATTTCATCAGCCTCGGAGATTACCGTTTTCAGAAAAAGAAATTTTCCGTGCTCAAGTAAATGAATGGTTAGAAAACGGAATTGTTGAACCTAGTTCTTCAGAGTACAGTAGCCGAGTCGTAATTGTTAGGAAAAAGGATGGAACTCCCCGCATTTGTATCGACTATAGAAGATTAAACAAAGAAATTGTGAAGGACAGATTTCCCCTTCCTTTAATCGAAGATATTTTAAACAGTTTTCAAAGAGCACGCGTCTTTAGTACTATCGATCTCAAAAATGCTTTCTTTTGTAGATAGTGAAGGTCGCGGTACGAACCTACGACGTTTGGGCCTGTAGCCGAGTATTATACCGATCAAGCAAAAGGGACCCTTCAGCTCGAAGGATATTATTTGGCTTATAAGGTTGACGCTACACTTTCATGTTGATGTTAATAAAGATAGTAGAAAATTTACATCATTCGTCACAAGTGAAGGTTAATATCAATTTCTTAAGGTTCCCTTTGGACTTTGCAATCCCCCAGCTGTGTTTCAGAGATACATTAACACTATTTTTCGACATTTGATCAATGATGGTATTATGCTGCTCTATATGGATGACATCATAATTTTGTCTTCCTCATGCGAAGAAGGTATCGAACGCTTCAAACGAGTTCTAAGTATTGCCAGTGAATATGGATTAGAGATTAACTTTAAGAAACCACATTTCTTGAAGAAGCGAATTGAATTTTTGGGCCATGTCGTTAAAGAAGTTAAAATTTTCCCTTCTACCCTAATAACAAAAGCTGTACTTAATTTTCCAGAGCCAATCAATTTAAAGAAAGTTCAAAGTTTTCTAGGACTTACAGGTTACTTTCGAAAATACATTCAAAATTATTCTGTTATTGCTAGACCATTAAGTGATCTATTGAAAAAGGACTGTAAATTTAAATTCGGCGAAAAGGAAGTGAGCTCTTTTAATCAACTTAAATCATTGTTAGCTGCGAAACCTGTATTAAGAATATACAACCCCAATTATGAAACAGAACTGTATACTGATGCCAGTTTAGAAGGTTATGGTGCTATCCTAATACAAAAATCTCCTAACGATCAATATTTTCACCCTACCGTTCCGTTCTATGTCCCCTATGTCCGTTCATCATCTGTACCTTATCACCAGAATACATAAATTTAAACTCTACTGGCCATCTCATTGAGTCAAACGCCCACAAACAAGCCCCCATATTATATTATATATATATATAGGTAAAGTGTGAACAAATAATAAAAAAAGAGTTAGAGGACACATTTGGTATTAAATATATTAAATTTCTATGACACAAAAAAAGGGCTATCTTAAATTTTTTAAAAACGTATTTTTCAATATTATTATACAATTTGCCTGACTTAAGAAAGGCGTAGTGAAAGTTAAGAAACGAAGAAAGTAAACAAATAAAATCTGTGAGAAGAACCCGAGAGAGGGAATGATAAAGCATTTTTTATTTCTGAATGAACTCTTTTTCAAATTACGGAAAGCTCATAGTCTTAATCACAAATATATCGGGTAATTTTAAAAACAACAGTATTAAACATTTACGCGTGTTTTTATTATAGTGTAGCGCACATATTTTTTAATTAACCGTTTGGTCTTTATTTTCAATCATATCGGAACATGATGTTTTTTGTACGAGGTCTTTGGCATCAATAAAAATCCGTAGGCGAAAAATAAAAATGTTATTATCAGCACGAGCATCTCAAAAATTCAGCTTTTAATAAAATGTTGCTTCTGCATTTACAAAAGCTCTGATTTTTTTAAAAAAATAAGTTAATAACTACAGCAGCTAAAACCTAGAAAGATGTCATTTTGAGCACGTGGTTATATGAAATGAAATAAACAGGAAATGGGACATTTTTTTAAACAATCAATGCAGGACAACGTTTTTTGGATCGTTTGCAATGCTGAAGTGACTCATTCAGTGAAACAATGAAAATGAATAAAAAGATAATTTAATTTGCACGAGCACGTGGTGCTTTTCCGTTCAAGGAATTATGTTCTGACATGATGCATTGAAATATGAATAGCAGATTTTCATTTTAATCTTTATTTTTTAAAATTATTTATGTCATTTCATTTTTTTCCACTAAAAGCGTTTACCCTGTCACAATAAGTTCAGTATAATAACTTTATTATAGATACAAATTAGTTTCTTGGCTGCATAAGACGCAATTTTATGTTTAAAAAACTTAAAAAGACTTTATGGTCCACCCTCGATTTGCCTAAGTAAACTTTTGCGTATTTTTCAGTTGTTTCTTGTTGAGAAGTATTGTTAGGGAAAGAAATCTAGCAATCTTTCATAAATATATCAAAATATATTCTTATGAGATCACACATTTCTTACATCACAAATGGAAACTCATCAGAATCAGAATATAACATTTTTGATTAAGATTTTAATTTATTTGTAGTGGTTGCCTACAAAAAAATGAAAGGTTCTTTTTTAATTCCTTAACTGATTTATTGACTGCATAATTTTTATTTTACTGATCTTGCATAGTTAGCAGTATTGTTATTTCGATTTAAACATCAACTTAACTGTAACTATGATACAGAAAGATTTTACTTTCTCCATTTTCGCTTGTATTGATTCTTTTTCTTTGTAATTTTCATACATTTAATGTTACGCGAAATTGATTTAAGTAAATGCTTTTTTTTTATTCAAACGATGGAAAGCAGTTTTCTTAATCATGTTTATTCTTCATTATGAACTAAATTTTAAAAAGCGAAGATCAGAATTCAGTATGGGGATCATAAAAAGTCACACTTTATAATTTGCTGAAAATTGTAATCAATAGCCGATATATTTAACCGTAATATGCTTCATTTTTAAAAACTATCAATGTATTCTAACGTATTTATATCTAAACTTATTGTTTGCAAAGAAATATTTAAAAATCTGAATATCTGATGATAAAGAGTCTTTACCCCCCCTTTTTAATCGATTAAAGTTTAGTTTTCGTTTTCACATCTTTCACTTTATTTCTCGTCGAAGTTATTTGATTAATGAAACTTTTTGACATGCAATTTTCAACTTTTTCTGAGATGACAAGGAATTTGAAAGAATATTTCAGCGACGAATAATCAACTCCCGTTAATATAAGAAAAATGAAATTATTTTCCCCTCGAGCTCGAATGCTTATGATCGAACACGCGATTAGAAAAAAGCGCGGGAAAAGATTAAATTGAGAAAAGGGGAAGAAGTGAAAAGGCGGTTACGATCAGTTGAAATTTCTAAAATAATTTCCGGTTGGGAAGACATTTCATTAAAAGTTATTTTAATATTTGGATAAAAATTTGGCATCAGCATTTTTTTTTAAATTATGGCTTCGGAGGTAAAGTCGTAGTTTTTTACTCAGATAGTTTTATCATAATATTTCTGTTTCGTTGAAAGATTTTTAAAATTCATTTCTTAATTTTCCGCTTGTTATTTTTGCAGTAATTAGTAAACTCGAATAAAAAATTTAACCTTATTAAATTATACCTGATTGGAATCAAAGTTGGAAAGAAAAACCAGTTTGTTGAATAATTAGTTTTAAAAATGATACAGAACAAATTCGATGAAATGAATTGTGTCGAAAATAATGAAATAGATATTTAATTATTTTCAGTTTTCATCACCATTATTTAATTAATTTTAGTTTTATCATTTCATTATAAAGAAATAAAATTACAAATTTTCTTGTCTTCCAACAAGTAATCTCGCAGCAATTTAAATAATTTAATAATGCACAAAGGATTTATTAAATTTGCAGTATAAATAAACTGAATAAATGCATTAAATGCGATCTTATTGTAGAAATATCATATGAACTCCTGAAAAATTCATTTTTAGAATTGAAAGCAGAAATTTTTTTAACAATTTTAGATTTAGAATTGAGACAAGAAAAATGAATCACTTAGCATATCAGAAAAAACTAAATTGATGATTTAATTATTTTGTATAATTAATAATTAAGTAATAAATAAAAACACACCATCTTGTGTGAGTTAAGGAATGAACCATCAAAAGTTATTTCTAATTAAAAAAATTGTTAGATCTTCTGATAATCCACATAATTTCATACAAAGATTGAAGAATCTGGTGTTATCCATTGGTGGGTGGTATGGTTCCCATGATTCTAGACAAAATTGAGCCTTTTTTGTTTCATTAATATTTAACCACCATATTGACATTGGCAACTAGTTGATTCACCGATAATGATAGTTGTTGAAAATTTCAATTAAATATTTTATGTAACCAATTTGATTTTAATGGCTTTCAAAACAAAATATATTTCAAATTCAAATTTTGATAAACATATAACAATACTTTTTTTTAAATCCTTACACCATTCTGTTTATTGGGCTTTGCATTTTCCTAATGATATTTCAAAATATTTATACATAAAATCATATCACAGAAAAGGTAATATTATTTCAAAATGGGCTCACTTAAAAAATTTTTCACTTCTACATGACTCTGAAATCAAACATTCATTATAAGTACCAAAACATTTCAAAATTTTTCATTGACTCCATGAGATACACGAATTCAGAATTAGATTTCACGTCCTATTTGTTGCAATTATTATTAATTTAATTCCTATCATATGATAAGGCTATTTGAGATAATAATGATGTTTGCATTTTAAATAACGATGTTTTTAACTTAACTGAAAAATTAAAATTAAAAATTCGATAATTCGATGAAGATGGCACTCTTCATTGTATGTGAAAGGGTTAAAAAAACCTAACTTATACCAAAATATACTTAAGATGCAAAAAGCAAGCTAAATTTTCATATCTTGATAATTAATAATGCAAAAAAAATGTTAAAATTGAAACATTTGACAGCGACAATAAAAAATATTTGAGTTTTACATCCATGAAAACATATGTTTGAAAAACAATTAAAATATTTATTCAAAATTAATTTAAAGACGGGGGAAAAATATGACAGGAAAAAATTATATAAATGCAACTAATTTTTTTAAAATATTAAGTTGATAAGGAAAAATAGCATTTTTGTATTGTAATATTTTTTAAAGTGTCTTTGAAAAAAAATAGTAAGTTAAGATGCTGTTTAGTGAATTAAATTCTAATTAAAATTTATAAAAAAAATTACCTCTACTAGAACATTTAGTACTTACATATTAAACCGTCAACCTTTATCGCGAAATTTGAAGGCGTCTCCAATGAGTTGCTAAATCGCCATTGTTTTAAAAATTCCTCAAACCTGAACTGTCGTCTCCATTTTGTTAGTTTTGTTGGCGTCGACGGTTTTTCCCCAAATTTGAATCCGTCACCAATGAGTTACTATTGGTGAAAATTGGCGTCGACGGTCTAATACGTAAGTACCAAACATTTTATTCTTTCCAAAGAATATATCTGCCAATTTTCTAGGGCAATTAATTTAGTATGTACAGCAACAATGCGCAAGTGCATTTCCTTTTATTATCAGTAAAGATTGCGCGAATGGATATATTGAAGCTCTATGTTATGCCTCTAATGCTACATTATACAGTGTTTAACTATCTCACTTTATTTATTGTCAACGATTTAAAATTTAATCCTTTGAAAAATGAAAGATAAGTATAATAAATATGTATTATGTAATTAATACATATTTATATACTATCTCATATTTCATGATACCATGTGAGAATATTATTATATTTAAGGCATTGTTTGTCAAATAATTTAAGTCATTAAGCAATTTAAATAGGCTTGAAAAATTCATGTGGCTATCAGGATACGCATGATTCAATATATGATAATCGGGTATATGACGGATATTCGTGTCAACTGTAACTGTTTGTAAGCAATAAATCGCCAAATGTGACAACCATCTTTACCATTTTCAAATAGCCATAAAAGTGGAAAAATTATGTCCCCAAAGCGATAAATCACCAGTTTGTTAACATTCATGTTGAGGCTTCAAAAACATCAAACCATTACATCATCATGTTCTTTCATGATAAAATTTAAGCAAGAAAAAAAAAGTGTAACAACGTTGTCATTGACTTAAACTTTTGAAAAACAAATTAAATTTCTATTTTTAAATAATTTTTGGCGATAAATCGCCAAATGTGGCAAACTTCCTCATTAGTTTTAATAACCCCCAAAGACGGAAAGTGGATGTTTCAAAAGCAATAAATCGCCAATTTGTTTCCTATACATTTTGAGGCTTCAAAAACCTCTAACAATGACGCTCTGATATGATAATAAGATATTCAACCTGACTTTTTACTATTTTCTTATTCAAAAAAAAAAATGTTTTGTGTAAGAACTCGTCCAAGTTATTGCAAAAATCCTATAATGTTTTTATAAAAGTTTCAAATAAACCTGACAAACAACATTCGTTTTTCCATGATTTTTTTTATTTCCACCCACCTGACTACAGGTCGATGTAAAATGTCCCTCCTTTATGCATAATCAGATCCCCACACTATTCGGGGACATTATAGCTCAACGGAACATAATTATCAGGTATAGAAATAGAGATATTTGATTTAAAAACAATGTACTGTATTTCGATCAAAAAATACTGTTTAGTCATCCAATCAAGTTCAAGTAATTCTTTTTTTAATCTGTAGTGGATGACATATGATGTTAATACAGTGTTTTCAAATATTAACTCATTTAATTTTTTTATTAATTAAAAACTAACTTTATCATCAAAATATCTTCATTTCTCCGCCACCAAATAAGTAACGAATTTAGTTTGTTTTTTACCAACGCCAATGAGGCTAGGCTTAACATGATTTTGGCCGATTATTTTAAACGATTCTATTTATTTTCATAATGCTTGATGTATTTAAAACCAAACATTGTTAATGAATCGATTTTTCAGATTCCTTTTGAAGTACTTTCGAATTAAAATAATGCAGAGTGGAGAAAATGAGAAATTTTTAATCTTTATTGTTTACTCCAATTGATGTTTAAAAAATCAAGCATTTTGCGTTGCCACAATTGGTTTTAAATCCTCAATTGACTTTGAAAATTCAACGTTAGTAACATTTTTTGATCAATTGTTTATAGTAATTGTAATTGTCAGGCCGGGATAGTCTGATTGGTAGGGCGTTGGATTCGCAACCCTTGGGCAGCGAGTTCGAACACCATGTATAGAAAAGAGAATGGAAATTTGCCAAGAAATTCGCTTTCTAATTTCCAGCTTAATATTGATATTCTGTCATATTTTTATACATATTTATATTAAATATAATTATTTCATAAAAAGTAACGAAAATTTAATTTTTCTTTGTTAACCTATGTAGGAATTGATTTAATAAATTTTTGAGTCATTTTTGTCATAGATAGAACGAATGGGCAAAGATAAACTTACATGGTGCCAAAAGTATATATTTCAAACTCATACGAATCTAAGACGTTCAGATTCATCAAAATTTGAGCTCAAATTTTTGATGATTACAATAATTTTTTTTCTATATTTCGCTTAAAAGTGAAAATTTTATTTCTTATCACAATGCTGATATTGATATCTAGGAAATTGAAGCGTATATTGAATGAAAGCCATTTTGTTAGCAGTTGAAAAAACTATATTTCTCTTTATTTTTAGTATGCTTCAAAAAAGTAACAATTCTTTCTATGTAATAAAACCAGTTTTCTTTTATCGATATTGCGTCACAAAACTCAATTTCGTAGGAATTACAGAGTTTCGGGTATTTCTGTGGAAAACAAATTGAGTTTCATTTGGAACAAGTTTTTTCAAAAACAAAATGGCTCGGAATAAATGGCTTCGAAATCAACGTTTTAGAAAGACGATCGGATTTATATTTAGTAACTAGTTAGAGATAAGAACATAGTTTCTGCAACTAAGAACAAATGACTGCAAACAAAGAGTACAAGACAATAAATACATATATATTTATTTTAAAAGCACTTGTTATAAAATTTGTATCACTTTATTATATGAAATCTAGAAAGAATTTATCTAGAATTTTTTTAGAACATTCTTGTAGAATTTGAAATAAGAATGACAAGAAATATTCTATTTTGTTATGTAATTAAAAAAAAGAATTCAGTTCTATGAATGAAAATAGAAACGCCAACAGAAATATTTCTACCTTCTTGCAGGAAACTGTTATAAGAATGCGCAATATTTAAAAAAAAATACAAATGAGGTCAGTTCAAACCAAAGTATTTAGAATAGAATAAGGTAAAATTTATAAATAAAATACTCGTACTAAGAATATGGATAATTTATCTATTTTACATTTTTTTTCTATAGTTTAATTAAAGTTCTCACATTAGTTAACTTTCATTGAATTTGTCTCTGGTTCTTTTTATTAGTTGTTAAGCTTTGCAATATTTGTTTAATCTTTTAATAAGGTTTGAATAAAAAAATTAGAATTATACACGTTTTAACCTTAAATTATATGATGCAACCCGATGTCGTTCTTTGTGGTGTTTTTATGGATAATAAGGATATGATACTTCTCCATTTTTATCGGAATCATTCGTATTTAGGAGATTTTATACATGTTTTAGAATGCTAAAAATTGTTGAGTGATATAGATGTCCGCTCATGTTGGAGTATTATAGATCCTGGAAATGCTCAAACGAATTATTTTTTCTATTGTCTGGTTTTGAAAATGAGTTCGTAAATGGTTGAACACTGAATGCTAATGATAGGATTGCTTTCTTATCAAATTAGGGATTTGATGAATGCTTGTTTTTTTTCCTACTTCTGCACAACTTAGCTGCAATTTTGTTTCCTATGAGTCATGTTTATTGAGATATTGAATAAAACTTTATTTTCAAAGATTCAGTCTCTTGACCTTATTTCGCCGCTGTGTCCATTGGGTGAATGTGCAACAATATTCTCTGCAAATTTTACATTTATTTTCTGTTCACGTTTTGTATTTGAATCGAAGACAAATTATTGGTCATAAGGTAGCCAAAGAGTAAAATTTCTTTTGAGAAAAATGCATTTTCTGATCAACGTAATTAAAAAAGAGAGAATAGGTGTTAGCTGAAGGATGAGAAAAAAAAGGAAAATATGAAGTGTAGATTTCATTTTTCTTTCGAGAACTGAACAAAAATTAGATGTGTTTTGTTAAGTATTTTTTTTTGAAAAAAAATACTATTTGTTCGTTTGAAGGTTTATTTATATTTATTCAAAAGAGAATATCAATGCTTAAAAGAAAGAAATTAGAGAAATCAATATTTTGTTTAAAAAAACAGAAGACAATCATTATAAACGAATTAATGATACCATTCATATACTAAAGTGTTGGGAGCCATTTTTTAATGCAATAAGTGCCAGAGATTTCAAACTTAATGGAAACTGTTTTTTCTCTTTTTATCAAATTTATTTCAAATAGAATTAATTTAACAGATGATAGAATTTCATTTTTTGGATAAATTCGATTTTTTTTTGTGTTAGATAGTTGAAATAATTAATAAGAATTTTATATTGAGTACTTTTTATTTCCTCCCTCCCCCCTACTGTTTACATCGATCACATGTGATATAACTGTTTTATGCTCTTACAATTCTGATAAACATTTTTAATTTCGAAATATCACATGTATCTATTAGATGTCCAATTGAAATCACATTTCAAATTGACTCTTGTAACGTGCAAAAAAATTGTTATGATTAAAATGTTTGTTTATCTCAATTTGAATATTTCCTTTAGTAACTTAACTTTTTAGCAGATTATGCCATTATATAATTATATAATTTACTAACATTTTCATCTTCCATTAGACTAACTTCCGTTAGTCAACACTGTTAGAGCTTGACTAGCCACACATTTATTATCTTTCTTTTTTATAATACATTTATCTATACTTATATATTAGCTTAAAACTATCAATGCCGCCCAAAAGCGATGTATTCAGATATATACATTTAATATACACAGCGTGGATGGTATACTACACAATTTAATACTTTCAAGTTTAACACAGCGTGGGTGGTCTAGATTATAAAAGTTTGGATTGGCTCTCAGAATTGAAATTTGTTTAAAAGATAAAAACCATTGCTTCTTGTGTCTAAATTATATAAGCAAAATATTTAGAAATGAATTGGTTTGAGTGATAAATATAATATTTAGATTCTCAACAATTATGAAAATCTATATAAAATGAACCAATATGATGCCAAAGTGCAGTTGAAAATTTCAAAACCTTTTCACAGTAAAATGTGGAAATATATTGAGCATTTTAAAATAAAAACGAAAATAAACAGTCATTATTTAGCTATTGAAATTTGTTTAAAATAAAAGCCTCCAACAAACCCCAAAACGAGTCATTAACACATTTAATAATTTAAAACCCAGCGTCAACCGTTAAGCAAATTAAAAAAATATTATACAAATACGAACTATATGTAAAAGAATAATAAATAAAAACTTAAAACACACTTTTACACGGAATTCTATTTTGCTTTATATTAGACGATAATCGAAACAAAAAGCATTTTGAAATTTAAAAAATGTAAACACATAGTAAAATCTAACATGCACAGAATGCACTATACAATACAATATTTATTTCGCGATTTAAATAACCTAAATTGTCACTCTTTATTTATAAATATAATTTTACATGAATAAAACCCATTAAATCTCCCTCCGTATGAAGATCTTGTGGCTGAAAAATTAAATTAAAAGGAGACAGAAAAGTATAAATGCGTTTATTAAATTGTCATGTTCCAAAAAAAATTATTATTAGTCAAAAATTATTTTTGTCCATTTTAATGTGTCATAATACCAATTTTAATTCATTTCATAAGGTTTTACGTTTTTGTTTTGTATATCGTTTTCAATAATCCCGCTTTTCTTAAGAACTCAATCTCTTAAAATAGAAAAAGCGCCATTTCTCCGATAATTGTTCAGCACTTCAAAATAGGTTATTTGTGAGTTCGTCTAAAAGTGTTTTGGGAATCTAAAATCTTAAATATTCTTAGAATCATTTCATTCATTATCGAAAAAAAAAGTCACAACGACGAGTTTCATTTATTAAGGCTTCAACCAAACCGGTTTAAATGTTAGTATTTCGTATGTCATTCGTAATTTTGCAATTCATCTAAATAACTCAACCTCTTCACATGAGAGAAAGCATCACTTTTTCACGAAATTTGCAAATCCTTGTCGCAATCAGTTCTTAATAAGTTCTTCTGGTCGGCGTGAAAAATGGCGTCCGAGGTGTTCTTGGGAATGAAATATTAGAGGAAGGAAATCCTATCTCTTACCCGGAGGCGACGGGAATCTATATTTATGAGCAAAGTGGGTGAAACTCTTTTCCATGATAATAGTCCAGAGGTTCGTGTTTTGAGATAATGTAATTTTCTTCGCTCTTCTCCCTTCTAAGCATTGTCACGAAACAAGCGTCGAATTCGGGGTTCTTTCCGAATTTTTGACGTCACATTCGTGTTTTTTTTTACATATTTTATTGGAAATTGTTTTCCGTGTCCTACCTCTTTTTTTAATATTTTTTTATTACGCAGTACAGAAAAATATTGTTATCATCAAAAAAATTAGAATTCAAGATTTTGACATATCACCACATTTTCAACTTCCCTGAGTTTGACAACATTTTTGGAAAATGTCCGTCTGTCTCTCTTTGACAAAGATAACCAAAAAAAAAGTCGTAAAACAGACGGATGAAATTTGATATACGATTTTTACTTAAAATTTGTAGATTTCAATCGAATTTCAAGTAAATTTCCTTCGTGGGAAAGTCTGTTTGTTCGGCTAGATGAAAATAATGTCTATAGTCTCAGCAACTGTTGAATTTTGAGCCAATCCAACAATGGATTGACCATCTATCAAACTTTTAGAAACATATAAACGCTATAATTCGAAAACGCATTAACTTAAATATATCAAATTTGGTTTTTGGATTTTACGATAGCTTAAATGCATCAGATTTGATATGGGATTTTGTGATGGCTTGAGTGTATCAAATTTGGTATAAGATTTTGCAATGGCTTAAATGTATCAAATTTGATATGGGATTTTGTAATGGCTTAAATGTATCAAATTTGGTATGGGATTTTACGATGGCCTGAATGTATCAATTTTGGTGTGAGATTTGGTAATGGCTTAAATGCAACAAATTTGGTATGGGTTATTGCAATGGCTCAAAAGTGTCAAATTTGGTATGGGATTTTGTAATGGCTTAAATGTATCAAATTTGGCATGGGTTTTTGTGATTAAAGGTACAGTTTTGTGTCAAATTTTTGCTTCAATTAGATAGAAAAAATGCATCTGAAACACAAATTCTATTTTCAGACTTTTAACCGCATGCGAAGGATTAATCTTCAAAAAACTCACCAAGGTGCAAGCGGTAAATTCAATAAAACTAAATTCACATCAAAATTCAATATTCCGTAATTGTTCTTAGCCAATGCCATATAAGGTGTTCTCTGGGATAAAACCTTTATTTAATTATAGGCATGGAATAGGAAAAGTCAACATTCGCTGGTTTCTCTGGAGTTACTTATGATGATATTAATACTTGTACCGCAGATATTGTTGCAAGAAATATTGTTAAAAAAATTATTTTCAAAAGGGTGCACTTTAAAATACAACTTAAATATAATAATTTAGTAGGTTTTGAGTTTTTGAATATTCATTATACATGCACTTATAGAAAATTTTTACCACTAAATATATTTATTTCGATCAATCTTTTTTAAAAAATAAATTGGAGAGCAAACTTGAGAGCGTCCGTGTAATCCTGAGTTATGTTTCTATAACGAAAACTATAGTTGAGGCAGAAAGCATGATTCGGATTTCTACACACCAGTTAAAACATGAACGACATACGAGAAAAGTTTCCTTACTATTGAAAAATATAGTTAATCTAAATTACCATAATACAAAAACCCAAAAATTATTTAAAACTGTTTTTATCAAAAATGTTTTTAAAAAAACAATTTAACGTATCTAATATAAATTACATTTGAATGAAATATGATTTATTATCATTCTCAGCCTAGTTTACGAGCATCCTTTTCTGAAGTAACATGAGTACTATTTTTATAGTTTCAAGTCAAAACTGCGGGAATTTTAAAAAGTTCTAATAGCTAAAATATTGTTTTTCATAGGAATTGACTCGTTATAAGCTAAAATGATAATTTAATGAAATACTAGTTTCTTTTTCAAAATCTTATGTCTCAAATTTAAATTTATGTAGACAAATTTTTCCTATGATTTTTTTATTTCTATAAAGATATGATACAGCTATCATTTATTAAATATTAAGTTAAACATTTATTTGTAAGAATAGAGGGCCTGAGTAATCATTAATCTGGGGTCTGGGAATAGTTTTCATTTACTAATTCGGTTTTAATCGGAAAATCTATTAACCACAAAATGTCGAAAACGCGTTTATCAGCATTATGTGCACTGAAAGTAACGAACTGATTAGTGCACACGTACCTACTGCTATGTTAAGGTGTCGAAATAGTAATTTGTGGTCGTTTTTGTCAGTATTTTAAAAAACAGAGCAGAATCTGCAATTGTGGTTTTCTCTATATTTAAGAGGTATCCGTGTTGTTGTTGTTACTTATGGCACTTGCCTATGGACAAGCCTCATACTGATATAGCAGCAGATTTAAGCCGAAAGGAGTGTCTCTTGTTTTACAAGTAGCGCCATTTAGGTCCAAGAGTACGACTTAGCTACACACACGTCACAAGCCTTTTTAGGGGGCGGACTTCATTCATGTATATTCATTCATTCATTTCAGATCTCAATTTAGACCTGGGACAGAGAACGATCACTTCTGACCCAGTACCCCCAAGTGGTATTACTCTTGACTTAGAGAACTTCGCGACCATTACTGATTTAACGAGTGCCAGCAGAGGTATCCGTGCAGTACCCAATGGCTACCAGTGTATTTCAACTATTATTTAATATAGTAAATTTCAATTTTCCAACGAATTATAATATAATAAATTCGAGGAAAAATTGATATTAAGAATTAAAAAGGCTTGAATTAAACATGAATTAAAAATTGAAAGTTGAAAAACATAAAATAATTCAAATATCTTCAATAATTCATATATACTTCTTAGAGAAAGGCTGAAAATATTTTTCTAAAAGGAGTTTTATTATTTATCAGAAATATGTTATTTTCAAAACCATTCCATGAGTCTATTTTTTTCCCTACTTTTCCCAAAATTATCAGAAATGTCAATTACAGAGGTAATTTATCATCTTTCGAATGTAATTGTATTCTTAAAATTTTCTCTTTTTGAATAAATATGTTTAAAAAAATTTTGAATGAATATTTTTTTATTCCATATTATTTCAAAATATCATAGAGTTTGATGAATGCGACACTCTATCCGTTTTGCATTTCACAACTCCTTTATTTTCTATATTTATTCACTTTTCTTCTTTGGCAATAATAAATCCGATTCGCATATATCGTTTGACATCCGAATAAAGAGCGAAGATATTTCTCAACTTTTTTTTCCATCAAACAATGGCAACTGTTTATCGATTCAGTTGCCAGCTCAGCACGAGATGGATTTTGAATAATAATATTAATAAAAAGAAAGAAAAAAAAGCTCAAAGTCAAAACTTTTTTTGTGCCGTTGACGAGAAAAATCGGTGACAGTTTCTTTTCACAGTTCAAGAATTTCATTCCTGAGTTGGCTCGTGGGTAGAGTTGATTTACAGATTCAGTTTTCTTCACCAAGTTTGGGTGTGGAAAAAAAGTTACTTATTCTTTTTTGAAAAAAGGAATAAAGATGGCTGCCACTTCAGTGAATAAATATCGGCACAGGTTTTGTTTATTCGGGTTCTATTTCTAGGTATAAATTTATTCATGGAGATCGTTTCTTCAAGGCAGAAATTCTAATGATTTGCTCGATTTTTCCAGAAAACTATGATAACAAACTAACTTTCGTTAAAAAAATGAAGATGATTTATTATCTTTTTCAACATCTTTCAAAATATATATGTTATATTGCAATATTGTGCTCTGATTTAAATAGCAAATTCACCACTACCATTTATGATTTAATATTAACTTATTTATCACACAATCTATTTTATAATGACAAAATCTTTCATCTTCATTTCGTCCACCATCATGCTACAGTACACTGATAATTTTTCTCTATAATATATTTCTAAAATAGAATATGTGCGGATAACATCCTAATAGAGGAGAGAATTGAAGTAAAAAATGAAAATTGATTTCTTTTTGTCATTGATCAAATCAGTAATGTAGCACATATATAACGGCAATTTTACTAATATCAAAATATTAATTAGAAAAATGTTAGTTCTTAATAATTATTATATGAATAAATGTTATGAAAGAACTTACAATTTTCTAATTAAAATTTTGATGTTATTAAATTCACGTCCGGGGCACCAATTATTAATGCGTTGCTACTATGCAAATAATTACTAAATAAATTAACTTTTAAGAACACATTTTCTTTTGTTTCATACGATTTTTTTTATTTCATAATTGCTGACACTAAATATAACCACCATTGCTAAACCACACCAGAATCAAATCTCAGCGCTAACACGTTTCCACGAAAAAATAGGTTATATCAATAGTTAACAGCCAAGATGCTGTAGATATAAAAATATTTACAAATTACAAAAAAAATTTATAAATATAATATATGCTGTAAAATTTAATAATTATTATTTGAATAAATATTATGGGGAACTTACAATTTTCTAACTAATATTTTGATATTATTAAAGTGGCCGTTACACATATTCGCTGATTGTAATTAAAACATAATATTAAATATTTTACCGAATTAATGAAAATTAATGATTAATTTCATGAATTCGAATTTAAAAGCCGAGATTCTATTTTAGCTCTAATGATACAGACAATTTCGAATGAACAGAAAATACTTATAATTTAATAGCAAGGAAAACCAATTCCTATTAAAGAGATAAAATATCTAATGATAACGCAGCATCTTCATCTTCAGAACACGATTTCATAATAACATGGTACTTAAATACCTACAATTACGAAACAATAAAGTTCTTCACATCAGTCAAAAAATAATAAAAAAAGTATCCTAAAAATATTAAAAAATAATTATTGCTTCAGCTTTCAAAGACTATTGTAAACTTTCCTTTTTACATAAACTATGTTGTAATAGCAAATTGTTTCTGCATGGCTTACAAATTGCAGCTCTTTTCATAGAAAATGACATACTATATACCATAAAGAGTAGGATTTCATTACGAAACTGAAGGATCTAAGCGGGTTAACGGTAAATTCTGAACACGAATATACAAAACAATAGAACCAAATATTTTGTTTTTGTAGGTCTTTTTTTCTTCAGGTATGTCCAACTGCGTTCGGATCCACTTAAACCAAAAAAAAAAAAAAACCCTAATAGAATAGAAAACGGTTAGTTAGAAGAGTAGTCTCTTATAGATCATAGGATTCATAATTGGCTAAGACAAATATCGCTTTATTGACTTTCAACGAAGGTCCAGAATCATTCCTCATTAAAACTGGCACATAAAATAACGTGAAAGAATAAAAATAACGTTCATTCCTTCTTTCTTCAAATCAAACGATATGATATATACTTTGAAGGGTTTTTTTAATCCACAAACAGCTATTCCAGCCTATCAAAGGCACTGAGAAATATTGATTCTACTCGGCAGTATAGGAGAAACTTTGATTTAGTCCTGATGGGTCAACACAGGTCACGGTATAACTTTCCCTCATTAAAGGTACGTCCCACTCATAAATAAGAGGTAGAAGACGCTACACCATTTCGATACCCAAAAGGTTCATAAGAATAAACTTTCAGGACGGAAGCTACTCATCCCTATTTCCGAGGTGCCCTCAAGGGAAGATCATGTTTAATGTAAAAAAATGTACTTTTTTTATATCCTCGGTATTTAAAAAATATTACCTAATTTTTCTGAACATCACAATGAATTTTTCAAGAAAATTCTTCGATACGTGTACTATAAGGAAAATAAATCTATGCATGTTTTTTTCTAATTATTTGTGATAACTTAAATTTTTAACTTTTTGAGTCGCTCCAAAATTTATTGTAATATCATATCCGATCATTGCAATACAATAATTAATACAGTATGATTTTTAAAATCCGGTCCATCATTTGCACTCACCTTATAATTTGAAAAATTATAAAAATTCTTTTATAATAAATGTTTTTTTTTATCATTTTCAAATCGATTTCAAGACTAAAGCGCATATGGAATAAATTGATACAAACGAATAGTAAAGTAATTAACTTTAGATTTTGAATCAAAATATAGAATTAAAATGGGGCATTTTATGAACAACGAGTGTTTAATATGTGCTTTAAGTTGTTCGTTATCTATTGAATTTTTTAAGACAATGAAATTTGCTTTTTCTTTTAGATTCATATTTAAATAAGTAAATATATATATAGAATATGATAAAGCAATAGAATTACACATTTTATGCTTTTTTAGTTAGTAAATATGAAACTTTTCGAACAAGCGATGGATAAAGTAAAACAACTTTTTTCTTTCACAGCGTAGTAATATTTTGGCGCATATTTTGATTATAAATTGTAGAATTTAAACTAGCTTTAATTCGTAAAGTAACAGCTAATCGCTGTAGAAGTATCATGTTAAAAAATATACTTATACGTTGATTCTGAATGTTTACATATTTCTTTTAAATAGTTCATATTTTAAGCCATAGAGGGAAAATGGATAATTTATTTTAGGCTCATTTTGTATGCTGAATAACAGAAAAGCGTTCAATATCGTAATTAGTGTATACAAAGTGTTACATAATTTTACTCCGTTCTCTTAACAAAAAAATCATATAAAGACAGTAGAAAACTTTTAGGAAAGTCATATTTTATATCATTTTTATTGTCAAATTAGTGCTATTTTTTTGTACATATTTTTTTAGAATTATAA
The DNA here is from genome assembly GCA_026289955.1 of Argiope argentata. Classification (NCBI taxonomy): domain Eukaryota; kingdom Metazoa; phylum Arthropoda; class Arachnida; order Araneae; family Araneidae; genus Argiope; species Argiope argentata. The sequence goes on along the minus strand of JAOUZG010052505.1, from coordinate 165,739 downwards.
AATAATAATTGGAATCTTTTTAAAAAAATAATCCCCTGAATAATATCCACAAACCAATATCCCTTGTGACATAAAATATATGAATGACATTTAATACAAATTTAAAGAGGTGTTTGAAAAGTTTTTTTTCCTTATGTCTAATTTTTATTCAAAATTTAGATGTGGAAGGTATTATTTCTTATATCGTTGTCTCTGTGAGGCAACTGTCGGATGAGAGCGAGAGCGTTTTTGGCCTTTTGGTAAGACACGATCTTTTGGACTTGGTTTAGGGATCTACACCAAAGGGATCAGCAACAACTACAACAGTTGTGAAAAGTCTTGAAATAGATTTTTTTAAAATTTAAAGCACTTTAAATTTTTTTTAATAGTTTGAGATAAAAAGTTGGAAAATTGCTTCACATGATTTCTTAATTTTTACCGACAAATATATTTCAGAATTACTCGACAGATGGCAGCATGTAATACTCATATATTCCCGAATTAACTGCATTCCAAAAGAATTGGCCAAACTTTATATTTCAATCGATTACTCAATTTAAAACAATATTATATTTATAAATAAAATAATTGATTATATTAAAAAATATAAATAGAAACTGTCATCGGCAGATTTCTTTTTTAATAGGAAATTGCCTCATTGCGAATAAATTTTGCAGCCTTTCCTGATAAATTTTTATAGATTTAAGCAAAATATACAATAAAATATTTTGTGATTAAAAGGCAATGGAGTTATTGATTTCCGGATCGTAAAATAATTTTAATTTTGCTTGAAAGATTTTTTTCTATTAGTTTTTAAATCAAGTAGTAAAATAAATAAATCTTGAAAAACAAATTCAAAAATTCGTGTCGCCATCTAGTGAGTATATTTTACAAAACCTTAAATGAAACGTACAGCTGTATCTAAAACGATCACAAATAAGCAATAAAGCTCAATAATCGCTTGTCTGAAATTTTATGAAAAATTTAAGAATTGCATTTTTAGATATTATAATGAAAATATATTGATCTAATAGAGGATCATAAATTTATTCCGAAATCAAAAAGATGAAATAAGAAATTATGAAATCATTTTTAAATATCGATTGGCTTTAACTTTTACTTTATTAAACTTTAGTTTAAAAATAAAGCTTAATAAAAAGTCAAATTTTCTGATTATATATTTCAAATAAGAAAAATAACTAATTACAGTTTACGCTGCTTAATTAATCAAAATAAATTTTAGCTAATGTTTTTAATAAAATTTAGTTTGTTTAAAAGAAATCCCAAAATCTTACACTTCTTGGCTTTGGCAACTCAAAAAATTCTCATCAAAACAGCAGCTTAATTTTCCTAAACATTTAGTTATTAAATTGAGACATCAGAGCTTTTATAGACTTCGGTTCAAAATTTTAAACTGCCTTTTGTATGTGTATGTAATCCATTATGCAAGATTGAATGTAGTCCAATAAATCGTTGGCTGAATATAATATACATGATAGAATAACTTATTGAAAATGCAATCATATATATTATATTTATATAAATTTCAAAAAATATCTTTATCTTAAAGTTTATATTTCCGAGATAGTTTCGCTTTCGCATTTGCGTGAATATTTCATTTATTTAAAATATATTATTCCTTTGCCTTCAATGGGGAATAAGAAACATAAAATCACGTCAAATACAGGGCACCATAGCCATGATATAGTTCCAGACATTAAAAATAATTCTAGAAGGATCGAAATTATATTGATTGAAAAAAAAAGGATAATTTAACTACATTTTTTAATTATCGAAGTATACTCATTTGGTGCTAATTATCTAACTTTTTAATTTTCCTTTTTTTTAATTCAAGTTGTGCAGAGATTCATGTAAAACGTTTGATCTCTAGATTTTAAAATAGAATAATAATAAAAAGAATTTTTGTCGTGTTTTATTTATTTTAATTATTTTTTTATTTATTTACATTTGTGTTTTTAATTATTTATTCATTATTTCCACCCCCCTCCCCCCCAAAAAAGGAAAGAAAGTCAGCAAACAAAAACAAGTGTATGGAAAAACAACACGGTGATGTTGATAAATAAATTCATTTGTCAGAATTTATTTAGCAAATTACTTGATATTTATTTTTTGTTTCAAAAATGTAACCAATTCTTTGTCAAATAAATTCAATTTACGACGGTCAATTTTTTTTCTTTACATTTCTGTACAAAGATCGACAGATTTTTAAACATGATACAACAAAAATTTTCCAAATTCATTTTTCACGCATTGGAGGTATTTGTAATGGCTGGAATTTTTTAAAAAAAAATCATTGCCCTCCTTTTAATTGTAAAATTGCAATGAATGCAGCTTATTAAATCGCTGATTTCCACTCAAGAAATATTTTAAAAGAGCTGTTTTTAAAATAAATACTAAGTGACTGTGAAAATATTTGATTGCCATTTATAGCAAAAATGAATAAAATAACCAAGTAATAAAAAAAACTATGAAACCATTTTAAATATTGATTTACCCTAAAACACTTATTTCGCAAGTAATTATCTTTTTAAAAGATAAATGTTTGATTTTTTTTCATTTGTTACAAAAAAAATCACTGAATACGGAGTACTAAATCTGTATAATACACCAAAAAAATATTTAAAATGAATGTTAAATGAGGATGAAAAATGAATTTAAATGTCATCATATGAATGAAAACAGATTTAATTGAAATTAAGACAACCAATACACATTAAATCAGAAGTCCAAACTCTTTAAGCTCTCTTTATTTCCACCGGTTTATTAAAATTATTGATAATATGTGCATGTTTAATTATTGTCGCTTTCTAATATTATAGAAATAATTAGTTGAGCCTAACAAAATGTGTTGTAAATCTTTATGCAGAATATGGATAGAAAAAATAATGGAACAAACAGGGAGAGAATTCAAAAAAAGTATACAAAAAATCAATAACTATTACAAAAAATACATTAAAATTGTATAAAACAAATTATTTAATAAAATTGCAATTTCTTATCAGAAACACGAATCTTTCTAGTTCGAACTGCTGATCGAATTGTTGTCTAGACATAGATGATATTGTCTAGACATAGATGATAACGCCCAATGATTGCTTGCATCTTATTTGGCGTTTGGGTGTATCTTCTTCCAACGTTTGCTCTCATTTTTTTATTGTAGCTAATATTAAGCTAACAACAGGTAACTTCTCGCCCATATCTCACATTCCCCACTGTACCCATAAAAGGAGCCATCCCCACTGCACTCGTCTAAATAAGAATCAGAAGAACGATCGAAACCTAATGCTATCTATTCTCTATGACCTGACTCGTATCAAATTCATTCTTCGACTTGTCTTTTAAGCCTTATGTTGGATAATTATCAGAAACTTTCCCACTTTTTAGGCTGAAAATACTTAGCGGGAATAATTAAGAATAATGACATTTCTCCGAAAAACTTATTATTAAAATAGTTTATCAAACTGGTTATTTCACTATCTATTATTTTTCGAAATCCGATAAATGACGCTATATATGAACTCATAGTGATTTAAAGAGAAAACTTCACATAGTAGGCATGTTATGCGATTTTCATTAGATTTATGTAGGTTATTGTAAAAGTTTTATTTATTAGGAACATTGCGACGATTTTCATTCAGAATATCACAGTATTTATACAATCTATTATTCCTCAAACACCTAGAGACAAACTGAATAATATTTCGGCATGGATTTTAGATAGAGATTAATTACCTTCAGTAATTAAAATGGCTAAAGTTAAAACAAGGAGTCTTGTTTTCATACCACAAAATTTTTGTTTTACATGTTTACAGTCAGACTAAGATTTTTCAAAATACTTTTCACTATTTACTAGTATTATTTTCATATTTTACATAATTTCAGCCGTTTCCTGCATACAGATTTAATTTTTCTGACACCAGCAGCCTGCAATTAGGTCGTTCTATTCCGTGTTCGTCAATATTCGTTAAATTCTCATTTGCGCATGCTTCCCCCAACTTCATTTTTTTTCTATACTTGATTACTCTCTGAAAACGAGGGCTTTTGATTTCATGTTGATTATTAATATGTTAACTCGTTAACTACTAAATCCTTTATTTTAACTTTTTGTCTGATAAGTTATATATCAATGCACAAAAATTTGCTTAACAGTATATACATTCAAATTACGCTTTATTTTGAAAAGATTTGGTATTTTTCAAAACAGGTATCGCTATAAAATGGTGATCATTTTAGTTAAAATCATTTTAATAACAAACAAAACGATTTGGTAAGTAATAAATCGTTGTTACAACATCTATATTATACATTAATGCCCGATATATTATTATAATATAAAAAGAAAAGAAAAATGTAATGCCTTAAATATAACAATTCGCTTCCATTCAACTTTTACAAAAAATTAACATTTACTTAGTTCCTTTGTGAAAAAACGAAGCACATAATACACACTTTGTCACATATAATATCCACTGATATTTTATATTATGTTATATTCTGAGATTTTATTAGCGGGCATTTCCATTCCACTGTTATACCAAACGCTCTCATATTTCATTTTAATTTTATTGCATTGTAATAAATAGTATCCATGAGCTCTCCTAATCCAAAATGCTGAGTCACATGACCCTAGATGTGAGTAAAAAGCAAGGTGTTAGCATTCGCTCAAAAAGAAGAGACAATATTTTTCGTATACGGTAACGATGAATGTTTGATAATCTTACACTACGGAGGCGATGAGTTGTGCTATGTACAGATATCTTTTTAGGCTTCGCCCATTAGGGCCACTTAGCGTCTAATTTTAATATATTTAACCTTATCTGTCTTAACTGTTAATGCCCTGTTGATTTTGATTTACTTTAAATAAATTAACTGCTTTTCTTCAAACTTTACTTCTTTTCTTAATCAATACCCTAGACACTGATTCAAATGAAATTGAATTGGACTTTTATTACTTCCAGTATTATATAATGTATATCTGCAAAATGAAATTAAACTATCAAGTGTGGAAAAAAATACTTGGTGCCAAGTAGTTCCGTAAAATTCAGAATTCTCAAATGGGGATCGTGGTAGCTAATAGTTTACAAACAAATTTTGATCCATATAATTTAATGTATGAATGATAGTTATTCCAAACATGGAAATCCATTCCATAATACTATATATATATTAGGAAAACTTACCTGTACGTTGCTGAGGGTTGAGGTTCGTCCAAAGTATCTTTCAAGAACGAATCTTCCATAATGATTTAATTATATCCAATATTTTCTTACTGTAAAAGAAGCGCAAAAAAAAACTCATTAAATTTTATAATAAATTATATCAAGTGATATAAAAAATTTCAAAAAATAATAATAATATAAAAAATCAATTCCTACTTAGGTCAGCGAAGAAAAAATTTATTTTAGTTAATTTTATTAAATAATTACAATTAACGTAAATTTATGAAAAAAATTATTGATTTTCGCCGGAATTGAAATCGTTTTCTTCTCTATCAAAAGGCAAATATTGAAATCCGTGCCTTTTACCGACTGAGCTGAAGTCTGTTGATTTCAACTTTTATTACATACTCATAAAACTCTGATTAAAGTATTAAAATGAATAAAATGTATACAATGAATTAATATTTGAAAAAATTCTGTTAACATCGTCATCCGCTTCAAGTTTAAAAAATTTACTTAAACTTGATTGGATGAACAAAAGTATTTTATTAACGATTGAAAATTTGCACAAGATATATACACACCCCTGTATATAGGGAGAGAGTGAACTAATAATAGGAATTGAAAAAAAAAGTATTACTAGAAAAAAAATGCTTGATTTGCGTTTTTAATGAATATATATTTACCATGATCTATTTTCCCCTTTAAAACTATTTTTTATACTCGTTATTTATTTTATACTGTAGATTTCTTTTAATTCCGATCAAAATCGCAAGTGGGCCGGTGATCGTTTGTCGGCCTGTACTTTCAGAAGCGTGTAAATACAAAAAACTCAAGCACCTAAATGTGTCAAACTTGGTTCAGAATTTTCTGCCCACAAGTGCAGTTTTGTCAACAATCATTTGGACAGAGACGCGACTAAAACATAATTTTGATTTTCGGATATAATTAACAGAGTGGCCTTTCTTCAAAAATCCCCCACCAAGGATTAATTTAAAATTTAATTCATGAAAGGACAGACTCTGAATTCTCTGTTTTCAATAAAGATTGTTTTTGACAAAATCAAGTAGAGAATACTCTCAAATTTATCTCTCTCTTATTTTTGAAAAATAAAATCCTCTGATACATTTTACACACTCTATTTTTATTCTTCTTTAAGATAGTTATAGATAATTAATAACTCTTTCTTACAGCAATGGTAATTACAAATTTATGATAACATGAGCAAATTCAGAGATTTGTTTAGAGGGAGAATATTCTTTGTTTAATTAACTACGAAATAAAGCTTTTTTATGGTGGGGGGAGACCGATTTTAGTAAATAATGTTCGGAGCTGTCAAATACATTCTGGGGTATTTCTTCTTATTATTTTAATACAGAACTGATAAGAAATGGTTTGCTTTGTCTCTTCTGAGACCAGGAATAATTTGTAGCAAAGAAAACAAACAATAGAATGAATGGAACTGCGTCGGCTATCTTCGATGCATTTTGAGAGTCAATTAGCGAAAACAAAAACAAGTTCTCGCATCAAATCTTTCCGCTGCATTTGTCTTATTTTTTTGTAATGCTTTTATTAGTCTAAATTATTAATGTAGTAAATATTTTATGGTGCAGCTTACTCAGTTGTTATTTCTCAAAAGTGTTGTCTTTATATATATTTTAACTAGATGGAGGATATTAGTTTATAATAATTTTATTTCATTTTGTTTCTGGAAAAGAATACTTTATGAAAATACATACGCAGAAAAAAGAAATTATTTTATTTGTTACATAGCATTATATAAATAGTCTTAGGAGGGTTTTTTTCTTTAATTTTTCAGCAAATTAATCTAAATGTTTTAAGATACCTATAAATTAAGATAAATAACAATAAGAAACTGAATAAAATATATTAAGATGTGAGTAATAAATATTAATCTCCTATGATGCATCAATTTTCCAACTGTTATTTTTAACCACAATACCGCTGTTTATCAAAAAAGCACTTCAATATAGCTATATTTTTCTTCAAACACGTGATATTTACAATTGTATTACGGGAAACGCTTTTAGTGGCAATCTATAATGTTCCAAATAACTCTTTTACGGTCTTTTATTATATACAATCGATATTTATCACTCCATTTTAATCTGAATTAAAAATTAGCCAATAATAATTCATTTAAAAATTTTCTTTTATTTCATGATCCAGATTCCACTTTTTTTATCACATCAGAACATGATGTTTTGGGGATGAGGTTTCTGTAGTCAACAAAAATATGTGGGCAATAAATTGAAAGCATCTGAAAAATTCAGCTTTTAATAATGTTTTACCATTGCATTTAAAAAAGCTCCGATTAAAGTAAGTGAACGACTACAGCAAATAAAACCTAGAAAAATGTCATTTTGAGCGCGTGATTATATGAAATGAAATAAATTGGAAATGGGATATTTTTCTAATAAAATAAATGCGAGACAAAGTTATTTGGATCTTTTGCAATACTAAAGTGACTCATTCAATGAAACCATTAAAATGAATAAAAATATAACTTAACTTGCACGAGCACGTGGTGCTTGGCCGTTCAAGAAATGATGTCCTGACATGATACATTAAATATGTATAGCAGATTTTATTATTACCTTTTTATTCAATTATTATCTACTCGTTTTCTTCTAATGTCTAAAATAGTTTCGTTCTATAAGAATGGTAGCACTGAAGAGAATGTTATTATTATCATTATTATTTTCTTTCAATTCTTTTGAAAACATAGCTGACCCAGAAATTGACCACAAAATGGCATTCGCAGATTTCACGTCACTATTGTTCACCGTTTAGAAGGTGTTCTCGTGACACGACAGCACGTGTATTTTCTGTTTGATATTGTAGATTCACGTGTTTTTTTTATTTCTAGGGTTTTCTTGAATCGTGATTGCTTTTAATGTACCTTAGGTAAAATAAGCAGGATAAATGCTTTTCTTCTTCCTTTGGACATCTTTGAAATAAATAATTTTAGAAGCTTTAGATAATTAACTACTTGATAAGAATTTTTAAATGGTTTAGAATTTTAAATAGTTTTCTGTCGCTCCTTTATTCGGGGCTCAATAGGAAAGTGACTCAGTACATTTGAATTCATGAAGTAGAAGAATTTATTTATGAAAATTAATCACGGAACAGTGTATAATAATCAAAATAACATCAAGTGTATAGGAAAACATGCGCATTTTAAATAAACAATTTTTAAAAAAAGAAATGAAATCTACTCTCTCAAATTTCAAGTTTTCATGTGAGAAAATTATTATTTTTTAAGTCATTCCTTTGTCTTAATGAATTTAAATCATTAACCAGTTCAAACGGTTTGAAACAATCAAGAGACTTCCCCATCGGTCTCTCTCCCCCTCCATATTATATCTTGTTTTTTTTTTACTTTCATTTTTAATTTTTCTAGCCGGCAAACAAAATTTTAGACACTGACCGATTTTGAGATATAAAAAAACTCAAGGTATTTCTAAATATTTACGCATGCGTAATTTGATTGTCTCGTGGTAGTTTCAAATTCGTAAGAATTTAGGTATGGAATAATTTTTGAAATAACTTTAATTGGCGATAAATTGCGAAATGTAGCAATTATTTTCTAATAATCCTAAAAGCGGAAAAATTGATGCCTCAAAAGCGATAAATCGCCAATTTGTTGCCTGCGCATTTTGAGATTTATAAAACCTCAAATCAAAACAACATCATGTTCTTACATGATAAAAATAATTGAAACACTGTCTCGAATTCAAAGTTCAAACGAAGTAAAAAAGTAGCAAGATTGTACGAATGAAAGATTTGATGAAAAGACAATTGGTTAGGGTTTGAATCTATTTGTTACAAATTGCATTTAAATATACATTGTGATTGATTCTTAAAATTAGAAAAAAAATTGTATTGTAATTAAATCAGAATCATTAATAATATAATTAATTGCTCTTCCAGATTATATAAAAATAATATTTATTGGGATAAATATTTTGGGAAATTCAACCGAATTTCTTGAAGAAAAATAGTAAAAATAATCTTAACGTTCGTTATTTAATTTTACATTTTAAGAATTGATTAATTTTCAAAGTTGAAAACAAAACAGTTGGACTGGAAATGTATCACAGAAAATCATGCAGCAATTTCAAGTAGTTACAGTTCAACGTTAAAGATGTTTTCCAGTAACCGGCAGAGAAACAAACATTTTCTATGTTACATATATTTTCATACTCTATTTCCAGATATAACATTTTATGGGGAATTGTTTTAAATGAAATGTCTTCGCATGTCAAATACAAAGGTTTAAAGAAATGAGTAAAGTAGCAAAATGTGAATGCCAGTTGATTCACAGAATGAAACAATAACATCAGAAAATCAAAAGAAACTTTCAAAAATGTTATCAAGGAAATTTGAAAAATATCCTTAGTATATCAAAGCAGGTAAAGTTTATCAATCGTAACTTTACTAATAAAAAATATATGATATTATTAAATGACTTGATAAAAATGTGAAATTTGTTTTCATTAATTATAACAATGAAAAATTTTAATAACTGTCGAAAAAAAATTTGTAAAACTTTTTTAACCTTAGAGACTATTAAGCAACTTTTATTAATTTAAATTGATTACCTCATAAACAGTGCTTTTTTTCTATTTTGAGATGACAGGAAGATTATTTTTTTACAGAGATATGCGTGAAGATTTTTGACAAATGAAAATAAATTCATTTAATATTGCGTTTAACTTTTAATTCACTAAAATTCCAAATAATGTTTTGGAAATATCTTACTAAACAGCATATACTTGCTCACCAAAGAATATTTGTTCTAAATTTGCCAACTTTGTTGTTGTTGTTTCTGTTGGCACTCGCCATGGACAAGCAGACAGCGATTTTAAGCAGAAGATTTGCCTCTTATTTTTTAAGTAGAGCCAACTAGGGTCAAGGGTACGTTTTAGCCACTCACGCGTCACTTTCACTTGCACAGCCCCTTTTTATAGGCGGCCACATTCACACATCTCACAGATATAACACAGAAGAAAAATCATGCCTGAATCGGGACTCGAACCCAGGACACTCAGATCACGGGGAAGACAAGTTATCCCTATGTGAGGATGTCGGCTTGGTAAATTTCCACCGACCAACCGTATTGAGTTAATATACACTGAAATATTCATTTTTACTTCCTTGTGCACGAAACATAATTTATTGTTACCGTCAAGAGATTTTGACGAATCTCCACGTTAAGTCTACGGTCATAGTCTACGGTCATTTTTGCTTTATGTCTATCTGTGAACATGATGAGATAAAAAGAAAATACTTCGAGCAAAACAGTTGAAATTTGGTATTTAGAATTGTACGGCCGCAACTTGCAGATTTTTATGAAAATTTAAACGAAATATATTCACAGCTACTCCCTTTGCAAGTGAACTCGATAATTACAAGTGAATAAGAGACTCGGTAATTTCAAGTGAATTAGTGAACTCGATAATTATTTGTAAATAAGAGACTCGGTAATTACAAGTGAATAAGTGAACTCGATAATTATTTGCGATACGTTACAAGTGAATTCGATAATTCTAAAATGCAAAAAGTGAAGTATTATGAAATTTATTACACAAATGTAACGTTAAAAGATATTAAAATTTAAATGAAATTCATTAAACAGTTGACTGTCTGTAAGTCTATAATTTTAGATGCATTTAAAAGCAATAGCTTGAAAAAGGCAAAGTTTAAATGGGTACTTACGTATTAGACCGTCGCTCCGACAACAACGCCAGATTTCCTTTTGGTGGCCGAAATTCTTTAATGCTTTTGAATACGTGGTATTTTGGCAAGAAGGCGATCTATTGGCGAACGTTTTTTTTTTTTGATTTGGCGAAAAAGATCGACTGCTTAATACGTAAATACCAAAGAAATTCGTATGATCACTAGAATTGTACAGCGACTACATCCATAGTTTCGGTTTGCAACTAATTTTTGTGTCCATATATCTACAAACAAACATCTAAAATATATTTTTTTGCGATAGATTCAGTAAAAATACCAAATTCACACCAAAAAAAGTATTTTGCAATTCTCATTCATTAGTGTCATCCAAGTTAATAGCGATCCTACTCAAGGTACTCAGATTAAGGCGTTGAAAAGGAGGCGAGATTTTTATTGGGAATATCCGGTAAATTTGCAAAAATCATAGACTTAATGATTTTGAAGATGAACTTTTGTGCTCTTTACAAAGGAAAGAGGGAATGCAGTAGCTTCTGAGGGTATAAACCCCTGAGAAACCGAGGGCGGAAGTCTGACTTCTAGCTCATATGAGAATGACACACAATCGCTACCACAATCCCTTTTTTTACAGGGGTGGGCATATATACACAACTCGCAGATAGTACACAGAAGAACAACCATGCCCTAATCGAGATTTGAACCAGACTCTCCCAGATCACAAGGAAGACGTGCTAACTCTGTGCCAGGACGCCGGCCCCTGTGATTACTATTTGTGTAAATTGAAAAATTAGGCATTTTAGCGTGAATCATATTCAACATGTTTACTGATAACAGCATAAATTCTGAGTCAGTTTAGAATTTGATGCGAGTACAATAAGATTATGCTTAGTTTCTTATCTTATTAACTACTTATTTTAATTACTGAATGAATCACTTGCGGAATCAATTACTGAATGAATCACTTGCTCACTGAATGAATCACTTGATTCACATTTACTATCTATTGAGATATTCTCCTCTCTCATACCATTGAAAGAGAACGAAGAACTATACTATTGAATTGTGGTACAAATCACAGACATCAATCATTAGCAACGACTATTTTAACAAATAAGTTATCGTGCCAATAATTTTGTTATAATGTAGCACATGCTATTATTTGACACATCATATAATCACCTGGAGAAAATCTTACAAGTTAGAGCTTTATTTCACAATACGAAAAAAATCACAGATGACGAAAAAAAAAACCTATCCAAAGGTACCTACATATTAAGCCGTCGATCTTTATCGCCAAATTTGAAGGCGTCGCCAATGTGCTGCTAAACTACCAATAATGACAAAGAACAGTTATTATTTTAAAAACTGTGCTTAACTGCCGTCCACCATTTTGTTGGTTTCGCAGAAAATCATTATGCGCTTTTTTTGTTGTGTTTTTTGACTCGTTAAAATGATTAAAATTTAGGATTTGCCTGCCAGCGAAAAAATGAAGTAACGTATTTCCAATATTATGGAATTATTTCATCTAAAAACGTGTGTTTGAATGGACATGAGATAAATTTATACGTGAAAACGGAAAAACAATGGCGATGTATTGTATCAAAGAGTTCTGGCCAGTTAAGTGAATTGGCCCGAAGTGGTTGGTGATCGATGGCACATCGACGGTCTAATACGCATGTACCTATCAAAGTTTGAAGAGCCAGTGATTTAGCATAAACTGACACCTACAAATATTTTAATTAAAAATGGGATATTGCTGCCTATGATACAGCCATAAGGTAACCATTAAAGCTTTTGTTCATAACAATCCGCTTTTTCAAAACATTTTAGCCAAATGATAAGTTTAGTCATTTTCTAGCCGCGTTTGGTGACCAGTTGTTTCACTGATATTAATTTTAATTAAATGTCATATACATAATTTAGTATTTACTATTCCCATAACAAATTATTTTTAGGTCAAATTCTACCAAGCATTCCGGTTGTGTTGTTTTACAAGCCTAGCACCTACTCTATTAATTCTGCATGTGAATAATCCTAATGCCGTCAAGAACCATGACTTCAGAGATCTATTAAAAACGCAACTGTCCGGTTAATCTGTCTTCTAATTGCACTTGCCTTTCGCGATACAGTAATTCCACGATCTCTCTCAAGTAAATTGTTCAGACAATTGTTCAACAATTGTTCAAGTAATTGTTGGCGTAATCTTTTTTCCTGGGCTTTTAACAATGAAAGCAAATCGCACCATGAAACACCGGATAAAGCAATGAAAATGTTTGAATTTCATCGGTAAAAAACATTTACACAAATATTACATAAAATATTTTATAAGTTGCTAAAATTTTGAAAAAAAAATAGCACATCTTAATATAATGGCAACATTTAAAAAAGGTTTTTAACAGCAAAATGGCTATGACTTGTTTTTGTAAATTAATGTATTTTATGTAATTGATAATAAACGCCAAAGATATGCAAGAGTTTTTAATTAATCAAAAAAACTTGTAATCATTCTCAGGATTACAAATTCAAACTTCCCAAATCCTTTAAAGAAAATTTAGTTAGCAATAAGCTAAACGATCTTGTTTCAAGAACACACTCATTTTTTTTTCTCTTTTTTATCAATAGTAGTCAAGAAATTTCCCGGCGCACATTCACGTTTTTTTATTTGTAGAAGAGAAAGAACTTTCAGTTAGCTTTAATACACTAAGCGCATATACATTAAGCGCATATACATACATAAGCGCTTAATACATTAAGCGCATAAGCGTGCTTTTTTAATTAGTAGTAGAGAGAGAAATTTGTGCCTATTTAATACATTAATAACACTCTCATGTTCTTTTTAACAGAAGAGAGAAATTTGTGACCGTTTTAATGTATTAAGCGCACACTCACGCTCTTTTTTTATAAGTAATACAGAGAAAAATGGGTACCCTTCTTAATATGTTAAGCACATACTGACGTCCTTTTATTAAATATTAAAGAGATAAATAGCGCATGCATTTAATACAATCAGTAGACATTCACGTTCTCTTTTATTAGCAGTGGAGAGAGAAATGGATGTCCATCTTCATATGTTAAGCACACTCTGATGTTTTTTTATTAAGTATTAAAGAGAGAAATTGTACTTTGTGGTGGAATGTAGATATGTGCAGGAAGCAACAGGACACATGTTTTCAGTAACATGTTTTTTAATAACCACACCCACACACTAAACAAACACACGGAAACACAAGACAAGACATTTTCGCACGCAGCTTATCAGAACAGCGTCATCTCTCCTCTATTTACAACCCCCAATGAACTATGGGATGCGTACTTAATCACACATTGCAATCTAATATTCAAAAGAGAAGATGAGAATAATTATGTAACTACCACAATCATGTATTTAATAGAATAAATGCATTGGTTCCTTATTAAAAGATTTACTTTTTTCTAGTAGATAAGAGACCTCAGAAATTTAAAGGATAATGGAATTTCTGTTCTTTGTTCTCTAATCTACCATCTCTTCATACACAGGCATATAAAAAATAATGTAAATCAATAAAATCCTGAAACTTGTTAGGGTCTCAAAGGAAAACCATTATCAATTTAGAATTTTTTGATAATAATAATGCCTTTTTGTTTGTAATTCGTACAGAAGAAAATAAAATCTCTGGTTAAAATGGGAAGTGGGGTTTTGATTCTTGGCTCCTTTCATAGTTTTCTAAATTTTTTTAAAAAATTATATAACAAAGAATAAATTTAAAAATGAATTTTTTTAAATAATTAACTAATCTTAAGAATTTCTAATCTTAGCACACTGAATGTTTTTATTTCACATTCCTACTAAAAGAGTAAAAAAAGAAAAAAAGAGGATTTTTACAAACAATTGTTTTCCGTAAAATTTCAATTAAGGTGAAAGTTAAATAAAGGTAAAAAAGTCCTCTGATGAATATTTAACTTGTCTCAGTTACTTAACTATTAAATTTATTGAAAAATAACTCCCAGTCAACGCTTTTTCATTCCTGCCTCCAGGCCTAGTTATTTAAAATTATTATTAATAACTAAGATGTTTTATTTTCTGCAATGAGAAAATTGAATTATAAATACTTAACAAAAAATGGCAACAATTTAAAAAAGTATCTAAAGAATTTCAGAATAAAACGGGAAATAGTTAGAAAATATTACATCACCTTTCATTTTCCAAAAGTTTGGATATATTAGGAAAAAAAGGGGGAAGCGCCACCTTTTGCAATCAGATATTAGATTGACAGGGAATTTGAATTAAAATGATTTAAACTTTCCATGATATTTATAATAAAGAAATAAAATAAAAAGTTGAAAAAATAAATAAAAACTTTACTTTTAAACTACTAAAATAGCATTTTTGAAACTGTTTTTCATTCCTTTTACACGAAGGTGCTCTGGTAATTTTTACTTTGTTCCCTCCATACAATCTTCACAAATAATCTGCACACTGATTTTGGAGTACAGTTTTGTAATGCTTATATGAATTACAGATAAGTTATTATAACCATCAAAAAATTGGACAATATTCCAAGCTTTAGATATTTTGAGTTCGAAAAACACATTAAAAAAATGTTTGATTTTCAGGTTTGGGACAAATAGAATTCAAAAACACTTTGAACTGAAGGGAGAAAATTTGATATATAGTCTTTACACCAAATTATTAAATTTCTATAAAAGTTTGAATTAATGTAAATTAACATATAAACATTAATATGATGACTATAAAACGAAGTGTAATATATTCAAAAAATTGGAGTCAGAGATTCAACGTTTATTGTGCAGACATCTGCCAAATTTTGAGTAAATTAACAAAAATCTCCTAACTCAAAAACGTATTGACTCACGCATTCCGAATTTTGTTTGTGATTTTGAGATTGCAAAGGCAGTTGTGTATTTCTTTTTATTACGTCAGAACATGATGCTGTTTAGGGGATGAAGTTTTTGATGTCAACAAAAATTCGTAGGCGAAAAACAGAAAAAAAATATCTAAAAACACCTAGCTTTGAATAATGCGTTGCCATAGCATTTACAAAAGCTCTGATTAAAAAGTGGAAGATAAATAAAACCTAGAGAAAATGTCATTCTGAGCACGTGATTATACAAAATGAAATAAATAAGACATGCGATATTTTTTTTAACAATAAATGCGAGACAAAGTTTTTTTGGATCGTTTGCGATACTAGACTCATTTAATGAAACGATTAAAATGAATAAAAATATAATTTAACTTTCATGAGAACGGGGTATTTGTTTGCTCAAGAAATGATGTCCTGACATGATACTTTGAAATTTGCACAGCAGATTTCATTTTAATCTTTATTTTTTAGTTGGTTGGAAAAAATACGGCTAAAACACAAACTTGGTTAACTGCATGCCGGGCATTAATTGTCAGATTATTCGCCAAGGATTTTACGAAAAATTCATTCAATTGCTAAATTCAAGCCAAGTGTTATTATTTGTTAGCTATTTTACGCCAATTTCAAGCAAGGCATTCTCTGAATTAACACCATTATAAGAGAATATGCCAGAAAACTGTGGTGAGACCCCTTTCGCTGTTATTTTCTACCGCATGAGAAAGGAAAAGCATTCGCTTCGTCCACTATTTATCTATGCAAATGCATTTCTTGTTTATACTGCGGTACGCAACTCAAACACAGAAACAGGATAGAGCGAAAGGCTATTTATTGATTCAAGCGCCAACTCATCACGCGGGGCAATATTCAAGGTTATGCATAGGGATGAGCTGATTTATCTGTAAATGCAAGAATTCCTGATTGTATTTGGTCAGAAGTGTATGAAGTGTTGAGGAAGCGATGTCAGCGATATGCTCCAGGTGGCACCTTTTTTTTTGTGGTTGGGGTAGTAAGATGCAACAAAAAGTAAAAGATTAATATGAGATCTGCAGTGCATTATGTCAGAGAATCATTTCTTGAACGGCCAAGCGCCACGTGTTCGGGCAAGTTAAATTATATTTTTATTCATTGTAATAGTTTCGTTGAATGAGCTCCTTTAGTACTGCCAACGATCCAAAATAAACTTTGTTTCCCATTGATTGTTTAAAAAAATATCACATCTCCTATATATTTCATTTCATATAATTGCGTGCTCAAAATGACATTTTTCTAGGTTCGATTTGTTGTAGTCATTAACTTTTTTTTTAAAATCGAAGCTTTTGTAAATGCAATGGCAACGCTTTATTAAATGCAGATTTTTTGAGCTGCTCGTGCAAATAATAACATTTTTATTTTTCGCTTACGTATTTTTGTTAGCGCCAAGCACCTCATCCCCAAAACAACATCATGTTCTGACATGATTAAAAAAAAACGATGGATTTCGAGATTTTAACGTAGCTGCCCGAGCTTGGAAATTGCATTTTCGCTTTAATACTTTGATCAAAAAACGCTTTGAGCTAGGCAGATGAAGATTTTTAAGCAATCTTTACATCACATTCTACAAATTTCTATCGAATTTCAAACACTATCCGTATACAGGAAACTTATGTTTTTATTTGACAGAAAGTAAGCATAATAGTAGCAAAACATAAAGGGTTAAATGGATAGAATTTGGTATTAGATCTAAAGTGTAAAAAACTTTAATCTTGTTTGTACAAGACATTTGTCGGTCTATACAAATTCGAATGCATGAAAACACGCTAATGTTAAAAATGCAATAATAAATGAAATTTGATAGGTGACTTTTTCTAAAATTTAATTTTCAATATGTAATAAAAACATGGAGTAAAAATGTGTAATTGTTTTTCATCACTATACTTAAGCAGCAAGAAAAAAAAACGCTCACGTGCACAATTTTTTTGTTTGTTGGAAAGAGATAGCACCTGTATTTGGGAGACGGCAAGAAATGTTCAATACTTGCTAATTCTACTCAAATTGTAAATAAGACATAAAATGCTATTATATTATATTATATATATATATATATATATATATATACGGTGCATGCGTACTACGTTGAACTGCGATTTTTTTTTCAAGTATATTAATATATACACCAACTTTTCAAAACTTTATAACAAGCGATGTATACCCTACTTTGCCTCGAAACTGGACAGAAACAAAGAACCTCATGTACTACACTTAACATCACATAAAACACCATAACGAATTTAAAAGAACATAAATATTTCCTTTTTGGAACGAATATAATTATTTCGAGTCATATTCAACATAGAAACATAATCATCATTTCTCTTTCTCTTTTTGAAGACGCTATGTATATATTATAATTCTATGGATATTTTCAGGTTTGACATTCTCCTATTCTTATTTACATCGCCGTCAAAATTCTGACTCCGTATTTCGTCATCCATCGGTTCATTTTTATGGCAAGTAATAAAAAGTAACGTGATGAAAACATTGTGTAGAGAAAGTGGGATGATGATTGCAGAATAAATAACAAAAGTCACGAATCAAATCACAAAATTCTAGTTCATCGGAATAGAAAAGCAGTTGATAACATTCAAACGATTTTATTTTATTACCCTATTTTCGTGATATTACGAATTCATTCTGCGATTGGAAAACGTTTTGTTTTCGTCTTCTTAAATTCCCTCCCCCCCTTTTATCTTCGCTTATTGAAGCAGTTTATGTTTTGTAAGAAAGGCATTTTCCTTCTATGCCGTGTCTACATTTTTAATTGATTATTTAAATTCTATTTAATTGATTTCTTTTTCATATCAGAACACGATGTTCTTGGGATGTTTTTCGCATCAACAAAAATCCGTAGGAGAAAAATAAAAAATCCGTAAGAGAAAAATACAAATTTTATTATCTGCACGAGCATCTCAAAAACTCAGCTTTTAATAACGTGTTGCATCTTCCACTTACAGAAGATCCGATTTAAAAAAATAAGTGAATGACTACAGCAAATAAAACTTAGAAAAATGTCATTTTGAGCACGTGATTATATGAAATGAAATAAATAGGAAATGGGTTTTTTTTAAACAAAGAATGCGGGACAAAACTTTTTTTTGGATCGTAGCTAAAGTGACTAATTCGACGAAACAATTAAGATAATTTAACGTTCTCGAGCACGTTGTGCTTGGCCGTTCAAGAAATGATGTTGAAAAATGCAAAGTAGAATCCCTTTTCATCATTTTTGATACTAAATCCACTTTTCGCAGCCACATTGCCATGCGACAATACAAAAATTGTATTATTTCTATATTTTTTTTATTTTAATTCCATTTAATTGATTATTGAATAATTCTTCACAATTTAATTTCACATAACTATCTTTTGAAATTACCTTGAAATAAAAAATTTAAAAAAAAAAGACAAAAAATTTTAAAGAATCTAATAATAATGCATTTTAAATCCAATCCATTGACCAATCCATGACGTGCAAAACCAATTATTCATTAGTCTTGGCACGTCGATTGTCATTTATTTGATTAACGCAGTCGTACAAGAAACATATTTACTAACAAATTAGATGCCCTTTCCGTTATAGATAAGGGAGAGAGTAGAGAAAGGATTATTTAATTAGATTGAAAGCATGAAACGCAAGAATGAGTAACGGATGCAAATGAGTAATTGAATTCATGAATAATATCAATATCATATCAATAACATATTTGATAAATTTTTGAAAGTACAAACTATACAGCTTACTATTCAAATTTATTTTTTGAAAATGGAAACTCTACAGTTTACTATTTATAAAAAGTATTGTACGGGGAAGGGGAAAAGTATTTGTGTACCGAATTTGCTAACTCTAGGTCAAACGTCTCCCTACAGGTCTGGCTTATAGAACGCCAATTCACACAAACTCACACATTGCTTTTTATTACACATAAATACTACAACAATAAAATGTGCATAATCCCCCCCCTTACTACTCCTGCTGCAGATAAATAATAAAACTGCAGATAATTTTGTTTTTCTAAATAAATGTTAATTTTGTTTAATTTTTAATTAATTAAAATTCTTTCAAAAAATCATTGCGCTGTGCACATTTTCAACTTCTAAAATATATATGCGATAAATACATTCTAATCGAATAAAAAAAACTGTAAAAAATCTATTTTAATTTAAATACGAAACAATAATACTAATAAAAGCAAATCAATAAATTTATATAACAATGATCAATTTGGAATGCGGTTTAAGAAAACAGTATACCCTGGTGTAAGTGAATTGTAATTTTCTTTTATTATTTTATCATCAAAATATTTTATATTCAACTAAAATATCATTATAAAAGGTATTATTCATTTAAACAAATATTTGAAATGAAGAAAAGTTTAATGACATTTCTCAAAATGATAATCTAACTATATTTAAATAACTTTGAAATGCTCCAGGTATCTTCATTTTTGTGGACATGAAATCAAATTGATGATAAAGATTTCGGATAAACTTTAAAAGAAAACAAGGTATGTATGCTTTCTTTGTTTCGAATTTCTTTTACGTAGCTAAAAGCTAATTTCAGTTTAGAAAAACTAAAATTCTAATGAAAATCCGTGAATGTGCGTAAAAAAAATATTAAAAAAGAAGTCGTTCGAAATTAATTTAAAAAAATTATGAATCTTCAATTAAAAAATAATAATAATGTATTTTATTTTTAAAAGTTTTCCTAAGATAATTACTTTTAAAAGTATATACATAAAAATTTTACAGCCCTAAGTGAATAGTTCGCCAACGTGCCTGTTTAAATGCATCGCGCTTTTTGGAAAGTCAAAGAAATTTCAAATCATTGTTTCAAGAAATTAACCAATGCTTTAGAATTAAACTAGTTTTCTATATTGCATCATTACTTTAAAAAAAATTTCTCGGGAGGAATTTTAAAACGTTGATGAGAACAGAAACACTCACCATAAATCACTTTCACCAATAAACGAAAGGGTTCAACGCCTTACCTCCTCACTTTCTTCTGCGCGACTCGGCCCCGGACAAACGAAAATCAGATTCGCTCCCTCTTCTTTGTAAATAAAAGATTCCGGTTCTCACTCAATTAAAAAAAAAAGAAAAGAAATATCCAGGTGGTTTAACAGTCCAGAAAATACAATTTACTGACACACTGAGCAACAAAAAAGGGCTGACACATCCCCAGTGGTTAGGTTCGCACTGAAGGCCCGGTCTCACGCATGACTGTAGATCAAAGGAGGGTTTTGAACCGTGTCCACTCTTACCTTTCGAGTCGCGTCCGAGCGAAATTCTTCCCTTGAGGAGAGTGGAAACAAAGGGATGATTATCCTTTCCCCCTCAGCACTTCGATGAGGGATCCTCCACAAAATGCATCCGTTTTCCAGTGTTGAGGTCAGTGATCATCATAGAAGTCGGGATGCTTCATTTATACACCACTACTCATTGGGCTTTACTGCATAATTTCAATTTCAGTTTTAACCCTTTGCTTACTATAATACTAATAGGTTTATTCATAATTTTTCAACAATTGCATGAAATATATATTATTTTATTTATTAGTCATATTAGTAATTATTAGTCATATTTTGTTTCCATTTCACTTGTAGGTTTCAACTGAATCTGCTATTCAGAATCATGGATTGTCCTTTTCAAGATTAACGTTTAAATGACAATCATGGATGTTATAGGGCAACAAATTAATATGTAAAACTTTTTAAAAAAAGATTAAAATGCAATCTGCTATGCATATTTCAATGTATATTGTCAGAACATAATTTTTTTTGAACGGCCAAGCACTACGTGCTCGTGCAAGTGAAGTTATATTGTTACTCATTTTAATTGTTTCGTCGAATGAGTCACTTTAGTATTGCAAACGATCAAAAAATAAAACTTTGTCCCGCATTTATTGTTTAAAAAATATATCACATTTCCTATTTATTTCATTTCGTATAATCACGTGCTCAAAATGACGTTTTTCTAGGGTTTTTTTGCTGTAGTTATTAACTTTTTTTTAGTTAGATCTTTTGTAAATGCAATGGCAACGCGTTATTAAAAGCTGATTTTGGGGGAAATGCTCGTGCAGATCATAAAATTTCCATTTTTCCCCTACGGATTTCTGTTGACGCCAAAAACCCCTTCCTGAAAATAACATCAAGCTCTGACATGATAAAAGATTAACAAACGTTGTCTGAATTACTAATATATCTTTTGAGGTTTGTGTTGCATCCATAGAGGCAAAAGAAATGCCCTATAATGTTTTTTTTATTTTTATATATGTCAAGTATAGAGAAAATATGGACTTTAATGGTCAAAAATTTCGAACTCGAGATTTTCACATTATAGAACCCAGCGAGTTCGAAAAATGTATTTTCGGCCTTACCTCTGACTGCTTCAAAAATACCTCGACAACATTTTGAGGTAAATTTATGAAATTTTGTTTACCGTTTTTACAGCAATTATATAGAATTCTATAAAATTTAGAGCAAAATTCTTTGAGAGGAATATAAGTTAACACCAAACTACAAAATGAAGAGAGCAAGATGAAAGAAAAATGGTCCTCAGATTTAACATTTATAATATAGATACCTAACAAATTTTGAGCCAAATTCTATAAGGGGTTGAAAGTCGGTAGCTCGGTACTTTCAGAATCACGCAAAAAGTGTTCATTAAAAAAACTACTTAAATATATGATAATTTGTTAAACGAGTTTTTGAAAACAAGTGTTTCACGCTGCTCTGTGAATTGATGCGGTGATACTGTTACAAACCTGTTCGTTTGCTTCCTAGCCCCAATAGTTTCATCGTAAGAAAGACTGTTTTATGATCAGCTCTCTTGCATGCTGGGCTGGTGCCGCGTTAGTAATATCAGAATTTGGAGCCAAACTTGGCGACATGTGGTAACAGAATGTTTATTGTTGGAAACTGAGACTTTTAAAGATCCGTCCAATAGAAACTGAGATGCGCTCTGAATGGCTCAAAAGGTTCTCTGTCACCTCTCAGGATCTATAAAAGATTGGCAGTTTCAAGCTGCAGTTATGAATTGAACCGGAACCGCAGCTGGAGAGAGAGGTGGAGTAGAATACAAGTAACGAGTCCTCGCGATGATAGCAAAGCAACGAGGGAGTCTGTGTGAGGATCGAGCTTGTGATGAACTGAGATGTGTGTCTTGTTGTCTACTGTGGTAGCTGCGTCTTGTCCTGTGGTAGTGAATCGACAGCTAAAGCGAGGAGACAGTGAGAATTTCAGGCATTTGGAGAGCTCCGAGGATCCCTTCTCTTACCGGTTCTCTCTGGCTGCCTTTTGTTGAACGAATATCCCCTTTTCAGTCCCGAGTTTGGGAAGGAGGGGTGGAGGTAAATGTTTATACTAATTTCCCATTTCAAAGCAGCATTGAAGCTACTTTGAAACGGACCTCACAATTTTAAACTGTCATGGGATGACGATAATTACATCTAAACTGGCAGTCTTTCCCCTCTAAACTTCTGAACACCAGCGGGAAGAAAATTAATCCTCATATATTTAAAGGGCACTAAACACGCTTACATGGCAGCAATTCGCCGGAATCGGATCTAGAAAATGCATTTTTGGCACATAGTTGAAGTCATTTACAAACTATAGTGCATTGTATCTGTTGTATGTTGAGATTCAAAATATTTAAAAAAAAATGAATATCCCCCGCATGCTAGTTGCATTTTGTTACCTAGGTTTTTTAAAATAATAATAAGCATACTAAACCAATTGAAATACGCAAAAAATTTGGAAAATTTACGAACAAAGAGGAATAAGAGATTTGATGGTTAGAGAGGTGGGTGCGAAGTTTAAATAATTGACGTGAAAATATTAGTGATGTAAAAAGAAGTGGCTGGGAATTTTCTTACAGAACTTGAAGAAACAGAACTTGTCTTGGCCCGTAGATTAGTTACTGACCATGCATTTTCCTCCAAGTTCTTATTTATTTCTACATAGTTGGCGAGATATTTCTGTGACTCCAAATTCCGATCTCCAAAAAGCGATGTTAAAAATAACCTAAACAGTATATTTTATTTTGTAATAAAACTGCTTTTTGTTTTTATTATTTAATCGAACAGCTTCAATAATACACTCGAATACGAAAAATATCCGGATTTTGTAGCCAATATTACAAATTTGAATCCAATATTCGATAAAGCAAGAAAACTAAAATTGATATGGAAACTATTTACTATATTTTGAAGGAAATAACGTGCCATATTACGTTTGTATGTTAGGAGAGCAAGAGATGTTCACTTCCATTGAATGTTTTTTAAGCATATCCACAAACATATTGAATTCAAAGAATAAAATATTTTTAAAAGTCTTTACCGCAATCAAAATTGATCAAGATAATCTTTCAGATTTTAATATTCAGTAAAAACATAATAAAATGAATTTCTACTTCAGCGGACTTTAGGTTTTCTTATAAACATCGCTATAATTTTTGACATTTTTAATTCGAAGCAAAATGATTCAAGTTTTATTTTAATAACCAAAAATAATAATAAATAATTGGGAAACTATTTTGATTAAAAATTAGATTTTTAAATAAAGCTACTAATGATTTAATTTCTGGAGAAATAATAATATGATATATTAATGAATGATATAATTTCAGTAGCAAAATTCTTCATGAAATAAAAAAGGAATAATATAGTAAATAGTTATATAATTGAAATAATTATTTTCCTGTTTTTAAATAAAGAGAGGCAAAAGTAGAGTCATTTAAATATTCATCGTTGAATAAATTGATTCATTGTTATCTTCTTGCTCCCGAAAATAAAATCCCCTCTTTCTCTTCATACTTGATGAGCAATTATCCGATCCAAAAGCTTTCACCATTTCTCTGCTTCTCTACCAAAGTTAAAATCAGAGTAAAAAGTATCATCGAATATTAAGCTCAGCCCTTCAGCCAGTCTTTGAAGGTTAAGTCAATATTTGACTTCCGTTGGCAGTAATCGGCGAGTGAACTCAGGCGAGAAAATAAATTTTGTATCTAAAGACAAAGTTTGGGAAGAGACCGTATAGAGCTCGACTTTCATCGATGAATCCTTTCTATGTTTAGCACTGATTTTCAATGCATTATTTTTTTTCAATTTAAAATTATGTGTGGAATGTTTCATTGAATGATTGTAAATTACTTTTTTATGATATACTATTTCCATTATTTATTATCATGTCAGAACATGATATTGTTTTGGAAATGAGATTTTCTGGAGTCAATGAAATTCCGTTGGCGAAAAATAAACATTATTATCTGCACGAGCATCTAAACAAAATCAGCTTTTAATAACGCGTTGCCATTGCATTTACAAAAGCTCTGATTTAAAAAATAAGGGCATAAGTGTTAAGAGGGATTTTCTCGAAATTTTCTAATAAAAGATATCTAGCTTCCCTCCTCCACCATATAAAATTTGTCTTGGGCAAGATCGTGAACACCACGAGTGCTCAGATTTTTATTTTAAGGTTTGTTTTTCATATTATAGTGCGACAAAATGAGTATGCATTTCATACTCCTTTTTCAATTCCATTAAAAACCAAAAGATAAGGATTTATAATTTTAACGACAAGATCTTATACAAGCATTGATTTATCTAAATCATTACATTTTTGAATGATCACTTTTAAATGGATAAGAAAATACATAACCAAAATTATGATGCATTTGGCTCTAAATTTTCTAAGAATCTGTAGTTAAAATGATAAAACTGCATCTTCATACTTTGTAATTATCATGCACTCGGATAGATAAACTTCATGTACATACATTTAGTTCAACATTCGATAAAAATATGCAAATTTGCAGTAAACATAAAACAAATTTCATTCGTCTAGCTTTGAATGGTTTTGAGTTATGTTCACAGACAGTCAGATTTGCGGTCTTCAAAAATGAGGTTTCCGGATTCAGGGAAATAAAACAAAGAAAATGAGTCAAGCACGAATTATTTGGCGATTATAATACTTTTTTGTACTTCAATTTTTTTCTTAATGTTTTTGGCGATTTTTTTGGGTGTGTTGATTTTGGTGATTCTTTACATTTGTGTACTTTGTATACGAAAAATAAAAAGCAAAATGTTCTATTCAAAGTATAAAATCCATCTCAAGAATGAAACTAATATTGTAGTATAAGAGAAAATCAAAGACAGATAATTCATGTTAGTTTTCCATAGAGAATAAACCAACCGTATCTAAAAAAGTTAAAGTTATTAAAAAATTTAGAGGATAGAAATCAATTTATTAATGTAAGAGAAACTTAAAATCTCCCAACCACAGATGAGCAAAATTTCACGATTCTTGTTTTAGATTTAATTTAAAGCTATTAGTTTTAATTTATACCGAGTGTGCGGCGGCTAGCGATCGTTAAATCTGTCGTGGTCGCAAAGTCCCCATGTCGAGAGTAATACCAGTGGTGGTACTGGGTCAGAGGTGATCGTTCTCTGTTCCAGATCTAATTTACTATCTGTAGCTAAGTCGTACTCTTGGCCCTAGATAGCGCTACTTGTAAAACAAGAGACGTATATCTTCAGTTTAAAATCTGCTGATGTATCATCGGATCTTGTCCATGGCAAGTGGCATTAGTAACAACGACAACAACAGTTTTAATTTATTTCGGTTTTCATCTCTCGAACTGTCGAGTTTGTTTCGACATTGTTCGTTTCTCTATTTCTAGTTCAATATTCTATCAATCTATTTTTCAAATTTCACTCCCTTTAATACTTTTAACTTTCTCAAATACGAAATGTAAAAAATAGAAAGCATTGTAATCAATATAATTGTAATTGTAGAACAAAACCCATTCAGAGAAAAACTGCCCGGCTTCCAAATATACAATAACTACAAAACGAATAAAGCTAAGCAGATTAAATATAGAGCACGTATTGAATATTTAAAATGTTAGTATGTGCCAAATTCGGAACGAAGTCCTTCAAGATATTGACAATATGCCTTTTCATAAATATATAAGATCGATAGCTAAAAAAATGATGGCTTAAAAATATCAAATTTGGCTTGGGATTTTGTGATATTTGAAGTTTTGTGTCAAAGGCTAGTTTGAGGCAATTGGAAAAACGCTCCAGAAATACTCATTCTGTTTTCTTGTAATCCTGTATTAACCATACCAAGAGATTATTACACTATTGTTGCTGTTTCTAAAGGCACTTACCATAGACCAGCTTGCAGGTGCAATCAGCGACTTTAAACCGAGGATGCGTCTCTTGTTTTTTAAGTAGCGCCTACTACGGTCAAGAGAACGTCTTTAGTTTTTCACAAATTGCATTCGCTCGCGCAGCCCTTTTTTCGAGAGGGGGGTGCACATTCACTTATCTCACAGAACAGATGAAGAAAACCATGTCCGAAACGGGACTCGAACCCAGATCACGGATAAGACGTACTACTCTTGAGCAAGGACGTCGATACGACACTATTTTGCTGTGTTATCATACGATCAATAATACATTAGTAAATTTATTACAGGATAAAGTTCCAGAGTGAGTTTCTCTTTCAAAAGCTTATATTATTCAATAAATTTAAATTATTTCAGAGGAAACCTGAAATGCGTGGAATTTATAATGATGCACTTTGAACTTATAAATGTGCAAAAGTGCGGATATTACTTGAGTTAATTACTACGATATATAGCTGGGAAATGCGCATAGCTGCAGTGCACGACATTGAAAAATCTAGCAAAATATAATGCTACTCTCTTTTGACATTCATAAAAATTCACAAAAGTAAGAGGATGACTGATAAAAGATGCCGATTTCATTTATATTACATCCCTTTCTCAATAATATCGATGGAAGTAGAAGAAATGAAAGAAGATATGGAAAAGGGGAAATAGAGCTTTGTATGAATTTAGGCATTACTTTAAACAGCTTAGGATGCTGGATGGGTTAAAAAAAAGTAAATTAAATGATTATCATCACTCTCCTTTGACTTAATCACTCATGATTCACAGAATTAATGGATTTCACGTCTCTTTCGAATCATTAATCACTGCATAAGCTTTATTAATTTTGAATTATAACTTTTTTATACCACGAATGAAAAATTAAAAGGGTCTTTTTATATTCTGTTCGTCTAATATTGAAAGATGATAAGTTATGTTTGATCTGTAATTACTAAAGTAGACGCTTGAGACAGAATTATGGAGGGAATTAAAACATCTCTCTGTTTAAGGATATTTAAATTCTAACTACAAACATTCAAAACTAGGTATATAAATGCTTGGCTTAGAAAAAAAATTCTAATCTCAGTAGAGAGAAATTATTGCCATAAGGAAATTTATTCTAATCTGTCGCCTTCGGAAACCAACTTGTTCAGCCAGAATACCTATTTTTCTGGCTGGTAAACTATTAACACAGACTGCATTTATTAAAATTTTATTTTTCTATGAAATCACCCTACGAGAAATAACTGTCCGAGAAAATTTAAATATTTATGTGTTATCGTTAAATTATATAATTACATTTATGCGCTTTGGTCACTGTATCTATTTCAAAGGTTTCTTAATTATTTCATGAAGAAATTCCTTATTTATAACTAACTATAGAAAGGTTTCTTAAAGACTCAAATTCTAAAGATGCCGTTAAGCCTAATTTCGAGCTGGTTTAAATTTTCCCATTTCAACGCCAGAATCTTGATTTCACTTGCATTTTTGTTTTCTTCCTACAGATTGGAAGTTTCTGCAAAGAAGTGAGTTTTTTCTCGGTCATCTCTAATAATATTTTATAATTCCATTAATTAACTTATCAATGTGTTGAATTACGCAATTGTAAAAGTAATAAATGAAGTAATCTGAAATAGTCATAGGACGGTTTGTTTCCATTTGACTGATGCCATTCGACAATTAGTAACACAGATTTCTGTGTTACGTACTTGGCATATTATATACATACTAGCTGGCTTTGATAACTAGTTTGATAGACTACATTATTGATTTTTTATATAATGTATGGTTAATATGAAATGTTTTTATATTTCACCTTTTCAAGCGAAAAACACTAATTTACTCAAATCAGTCCACTAAAAACCATTATGTGCAAATTGATAAGCATATTTACCACGAAAAAAAGCAAAAGTCAAGAAATTATTTCTGGGTTACAATCCAAAAACTAAATCTTAATTTAACCAATGGCATAAACACGTAATTGTATGTTTTTCCTAGGAGAACAAAATTAACTCGAATTAGATTTTTACTGTAAAAATATTTTATAGTTTCAATATCAAATAAAGTTTTAAGAGAAATATAAAAGA
Organism: Argiope argentata; assembly: GCA_026289955.1. NCBI lineage: Eukaryota > Metazoa > Arthropoda > Arachnida > Araneae > Araneidae > Argiope > Argiope argentata. The sequence continues at coordinate 136,699 of JAOUZG010052505.1, read as the reverse complement.
TACAAATAAGCTGGAGAGAAATGCAATTAATTTCATTAAGAAGTCATTTTTTAAAAAATTTCGCTTTCATACTAGGATGAGTTAACGTGAAAAGAAAAATATGAGAAAAGAAAGATACGAAAAAAGATTTGAAGGTTTACAGAAATATTAAGCTGTCTCAAACCAATGTGTTTTTTAAAGATATTTATATTATTATGAGATGAATTATACGAATTAAATGAATATTTACAGGCCCATAGACAGTGGAAGTTCTCGGGGCTTCTTTCTTCACGCCAAGCTCCGGAACTGGAACTTCATGATTGGTTTATGTTTAATATCCATGTGATATATAGAGATTATTTATATTAATTATATGTTTGTAATTTAATTATAATTACAATCACATAAATATTATTATGCTGGATGCATTTAATTAACACCTAGTTTTGGAAGTTACCTTGAAGGAAGGGAAGCCCCGAAAACTTCTATCTATGGGCCTGTAAATATCCATTTAATTTAAATTATTCATCTCATAATTTAAATATAATTAAAAACATTGGTTTGTGACAACTTAATATTTCTGTAAACCTTCCAAGTTTTACTTCTCATTCTTTCTTCTCTCTATTGTAATTTATTCCAGTATTCCACTAGCATTAACTTGTTTATTTCCTTTTAAAAATATCTTTAGAAAAACCATAATTGAATTAAAGGCCCTTACAGAAAAAGCATCCACCAAACGAAGCATGACAGTCTAATTTCGAGCGTAAGTTAAAAGAAAGGGATGTTGCCACAGGAAAAAAAGAGTAATAATAAGGAAATAAAATTCCCTCTTTTGACGGGAAAAGGAAAGGGCCAATTAAGTGCGGACTCCACTCCGATTCACTCGAAAGCACTCAAGATAGAGAAAAAGGCATGCCTCTCTTTTGTGCGAAGAATTTTCTCGCCTCGGCCACTGAAGTTGTTGTTAGTCACTTTCTCTGAAGCAAGGGGTTATCGCGGCGGAAAAGTGTGAAGGACATTACTTTTGCTTTGGTTTTGAGCATAGATTTTTTTTTTTTAGATGAATCGTCTGGTGAAAATTTTACATGTTCGGCTGTAGACAGTATCCATTTCAAACTTCATTTCTTGATGATATACTCAGCACAAAAAAATCATCTTTAGAAAGTGAAGCATCACTCAATATGAATAAAAAATGGTGAAAATGAAGTGATAATGATGATCGGATGGGTTATACTCCGTAGTTCGATATAATTCCTAAAAATAAATCCAAGAATTTCGGCTTCATATTTCTTTTATATTCCTACCAATAAAGAAAGCCCTGACCTTTGAATAAAGATAGTATACAATTATACATCTACACAAATTGAGCTGATTTCAATAAAAAGAGTCTTTATACTTGAGAAAGCGTCCTTATTGATAAAACAACTGCTAAATGAAAGATTCGAAAATTATATTTATTAAATTATTAAAGTGGAAAGCAACAATTGAATGCTCCTTTTCAATTATTTTAGTTACATTTGTCTTCTTATTTTGATGGATTCGAGTCTCAAAAAAAAAAACTTTTTAAAAAGTCGTCTGAGAAATAAAACGTTCGTTGATTCACTGGTTTTCATGCGAGAATCAAATCCAGATTCTGAGTTTAAGAACACATGAAAATAATACATCGTTCTTTTTTTTATGAATTCTTATCGAATGTTTTTCAGAAACGAAAATTGAATTCTTTGTAATATAAACCTTACATTTTCCTGAGGACACAAACTTCAAGTGTTATTTTAAAAGATGGAAGTAAAAAAACTTTTTTGACTATTCTCTTACCATGAATTTGATGAGGATAAAATGCCTTCGGGAAATAGCGAAAAAAGGACAACTGGAAAGAAAGTGCATTTGAAAGTGGAATTTAACCTGAATGCATGTTCTTCAAGTAGGAAACTTTTTGAGTGCATATTCTTAAAGTTTAAAGAAAAATCTGCTTTGCCTAAGGGAAATTTCAAGACACAGCCTTTTTTGACATCTTCGTGACATTTTTTATTATTTCTAAAAAAAAGAGAGAGAAAAAAGAATTTTTTAACTAAAAAATATTTGTTGCATTTTATTTCAGGAATATATAAGACTATAAAAGGCTTTATTTTTTATAAATAAAAAAGATAATGCAATGAATTTATTGTTCTTAATCTAAAAGTTTATTTGCAGCATTCGTATCAAGGTACAGTGAATCAAAAATTTTATTGAGTTTGTACAGCTGGAAGGGAGCATTTAGAAATAGTTATATTTTTCAAATAACTGAATTCATTTTCAAATATTACTCATAAATTTTATGAAAATTAAAAAAATATCTTAGTGAGGTCTAGTATAGTTTCAAAGATTAGTTTTTCGATCATTAAATTTCAAGTTTTCCTTTTTAAAATATTTTTACTATTAATACTGTCATTTGGCTCAAAATATTTAAGAAATGAAAAGATTAAAAAGTTTCTATACATCGGCGTTATTATCTTTAATATTTACTAAGCATTTGTATAATCATTTAAAATGATTATTAACTCTTGGGAAAATTGTCTTTCGACTGTTTTTAAAAATAATTTATAACTGGTTATTTTTCAAGAAGCTACGAATTGGAGAAATCGTTTGGGAATATTTTCATTCACTTTTTAATTAAATAATAAGTTTGCATTCAATAAGTTGATTTTGTGCATCATAAAATTTTGTATAAATTTATTGGATACAATAAAAATACATACAAAAATATTTTTCAACACAACGCCCAATACCTTATACAATGGTGGATTTCTTATCAAACAAACAACACTTCCTTTTTTAGCTAGCCATAGGCTAAGAAAAGACCGCAAGTAAGTATATTAAAAAATTTCCAGTTTACCAAATAAGTAAGTTCTTTAAAAATATAAAGGATAATATATTAATTCTGCATTAAATATAACTGGCAAAATGTACCATTTTGTTTACTTAGCTATTTTAATATTTATTAAAAAATATTAGGTATGCAGCTTTGTTTAACCGTTTTCCGAGTTATGGTTGAAGTGGTCAGTGTTATGGAAATAAACTAATCAAAAATGTCATGTAGTAAGCTTGGACATTAGTTAAAATAATGACAACATTACATTAGTGAGTTTATGTCTGAATCTTTAATTTATTATCGACTGAAGATATCAGTTTTCATCTACAGTTCTCATCATTTGGAACAAGTTTTGATTTTCAGTTTTTCTTTGAAGAACACTACACTCAGGAACATCGAATGCTCACAAATACTTAAGATGAGCAAAAGAACATGTCATCAATGCTTCAGACCGAATGTTCACAGTGCCAAGATTTGCATGCATTTGGTAGTACCAGATCAATGTGATATGTTTTAAGCCATTTAAATCGAATGCAATTAATGCGCTTGAATCTAACATTGAACAAGAAACGGCGATGGTAACAGTGGAGACTCGTGTCTCTGCCATGACATACCTGGAACACTAAAATGGGCAAGTCTTACAGAAATCACTATATTCTCTAGGCATTGCTCCTTCCGACTACCATCTGTTGCTATAAATGGCTCATGGCCTAGTTAATAACCATTTGCGCTCTTATGATGTATTGATTTGTGAATCACCTCAAAAAACGAATCGTTTTTTCGAATTGCTATAGTCACAACTGACAAATAGATAGGAAAAAGTAAATTTAGCAACGGATAGTAATTTAAATCATGAGTAAATAATAACCTTTAAGAATAGAGCCTAATACTAGAAGTAAATGTCTGAAGCAAAATTGTACACTTGAGTTTATTATAATAATATAAGCGATTAATATTTTATTAATAATTTTTTTAAAAAAATTTCAAATATATATAAATATATTATTAGAAAGCAATAAGGGGAGTAAGAGTTAAATAACTGCGAATACAGATTTAAAATGCTAATAAAAAATTTTAAAAAAATACTAATGCAAAATAAATCTTTAACATATTAAGTCGAAAATGTGCAGAAATGGGAAACTAACAATATTAAAAGGGGATATCCTGATGTGTAACTAACTGCCTCAAAATATATAAATCTGTTATTAATCGGATAGTTGCAAACATAATTTATAAATTTCACTTCAAAATTGCCCCAAAAATTGTTTAATCAAACGTTCATAAAATTTGCGATTTGATTAGCTTTTTTCCAAAGAAATTACATTTCTAATTTTCTGTACTTAAAGTAAAAGGAAAAAATTAATAAAATAGGTTGATATTCTATCATTTTAAGCACAAGATTTTTATTTAATTAAGTTCAAATGCAAGATTTTAATTTAATTTCATTTAAGTTTATTTAATTTATTCAAGTTTTTCGTCCTTATGAAACAATTCGTAACAGACCATACGAATACAAGAGTATTATTCTTTTTTAACGTTTATAACAGAATAACACAAAATTTAATTAACTGAAATATTTTTTCCCTCATGAGATAATGAAGGTTATTTATAAAAGGAATAAAAATTTTGTAATAAAATGGAGACATGATTAGTTTCTTAAACTTCAATAAATGTTGTATAAGAATTGAAGAAAATATTAAATAAAAACAAACATTCTTTTATTAAAAAGGTAAAATTTTGTAAAGAATGTTTTTATCTATAAAAATTACATTGTTTTGCTTATTAATCCTTTTATGAATTACAGTTTCATTTATGTAAATGTTATTTTAGGAAATGTCTAGAATAACAGGCAAAAAAATTAATAAATATAAATTTGTAAATGATTAATAAATACAAACATTCTCAATTGAATGATTAATAGTCAACTTTTAAACAACAGAATATTTATTTTTCTTTCCTCTCTCAAAGTGGTAATGTTGATATTCAATTCAATTGCTTGCTATATTATAAAAATATGTTCATAAGTAAATATTGAAGTTTTTATTAATGGTATTAATTAATAAGTAATTAAGGTAAATTTTAAATGTTAGTGTTTTTAAGTACAAGCTGCAATTAATATAAATTTGAAGCCTGGTTGATATACTTTAGTTTTATTTTCAATATAGAAATGCTCTCTTTTTTTTCTAAGAGACCACACTGCTTAAAGAATAGAATATGATTTATTTGTATAAATTATGCAAGGTTTGACGAAAGTATTTTCAAAAAATACTGAACTAGTATACTGATTACAATCCTGTCTATTAATAATTATCTTTATATATTTTTTAAAAAATTTATATCTGATATTCATTAAAAACGATAAATATTAAGTGAATATTATGACTATTTTTATTGAAATACATTTTCTATTTATTTTTTCTGCATTTTAAATTCATAATGATATGCATACTTTTATATTATCTAACAGTTTTTTGTATATTGGCAAGAAAAAGAATAGCATGATCAAACTCCTATATTGCATTGGGATTAAAGACTCTTGAAAAGTTATCTTCATAATTTCGTGCAACATCTGAATAAATAGGAAGTTGAGTTAGCTGAATAAACTGCGAAACATCTCCAAAGTTTAATACGCCTTATTTCTTCTTTTCAAACAAATACTATCTTTCTGAAATTGCGAAAAAGACAGATAGTTCATTTTCAAAATTCAAATGCATGAAAGATGCATTCTAGCTTGTTTTTATTCGTGATATTTCAATTTAGGAATATTTCTTTGTATTATATTTTTCAAGAATCAACACCGAAATTTGAACAACGACTTGTTAAATTTGGCTCAAAATTCGAGAGGTATCTAAACTAATGTTAAAATTGTATACCAAATTTTATTCACCTATCTCTCTCGGTTTCGTTATTGACTCTTTATAGAGTTAATGTAAACAGCTGGACAGATAGACTTCTGAATGGTATTTACACAAAATTGGATTAAAATGTAGAGATTTAGTGTAAAGATTATGACCAATTTCATCCATCTAGCGCTAAACATTTTAAAGTTATCTTTCTCAAAGACATACATATTTTTCAATTCCTACTATTAGTTTACTCTCTCTCTCTATCTATATATATATCTTGTTCAAATTTTCTAGCTAAATTATAATGATTTCAAACTAAAATAAAAATTTTCTTTGTTGATCTAAGTAGGAATTGACTTAATTTTTTTAACATATTGCTTGTTTTTAAATATGTTTTTTGAACTATATTTATAGTCAAATAAAATTGAATCCTAGATTTCATATATTTAAGTTATTATTTCTGAGTTGTCGCGTTTACAAGATTTTGAAATTACATATCGACAGACGTTCAAACTCTAAATGGATCCATCTTAATATTTGACAGGTGTCCATTAGTGTAAATACCTATCAAAAACGTATGCTAGCTATAGAAGTTAAATCTAAATGTTTATCTGCAAGTGATTATGATGTTAGATACTAAATCTGTGCGCCGAATTTTAACTGTCTAGCTCTTTGCTTTGTAGATATCGGGTTAACTTATAAAACGAGAGCTACGACTTCGAACAACCAGAGACACAGACTTCCCCCCCAATGGATTTTGTTAAAAGTTTGATACCACGATACAAATTTACTGTAGAGACAATATGCTCAATTTCATTCATCTGGATGAAAGCGCTTTCGAGTAATCTTTGCCACAGACAGACGGACATTTTTCAGAATTGCGTGCGTTTTTTCCAGATCAGACTGCTCTGAAACGTAGATTTTTTAAAATCCCGTGTTCTGATTTTTTGAAGATTACAATACTTTCTCTCAGCTTATCAAGCGGTAAATTTAAAAGTATACAATATAAATAAATAAGTAATAAAAAGATTAAAATGAAATCTGTTATGAATATTTCAATGTATCGCGTCAGAACATCATTTCTTGAAAGGTCCAGCCCGACGTGCTCGTGAGAGTTAAATTATATTTTTATTCTTTTCAATCGTTTCATTGAATGAGTTACTTTAGTAGTGCAAACGATCCAAAAAAACTTTGTCTCGCATTGATTGTTTCAAAAAAAAACACATTTCCTATTTATTACATTTCATGTAATCAAGTGCTTTTTTTTAGGTTTTATTGGCTGTAGTCATTAACTTATTTTTTTTATTTTAAATCAGAGCTTTTGTAAATGCAATGGCAACGTGTTATTAAAAGTCGATTTTTTGAGACGCTCATGCAGATCATAAAATTTTTATTTTTTGCCTACGGATTTTTGTTGATGCCAAAAACCTCATCCCTAGAACAACATCACGTTCTGAAGTTATAATAATTATTTTCAATCAAGTTTCATAGTTCCGAATAAATAGAATAAAAATTTCATAAGTTTCATTCGACTTTCGTTTTCCTTCCTCAACGAGCCACCTCGTATTTAAAACTGTCATGAAATGTATCAATTAATGGACTGTTGCCCGTTTTTACCATCCATCAGATTAAATTTACTATTTTCTTAAAACTTTGTTTTCTAATACCACGGAATTACAAAAAATGTTATTCAGAGAATAAAATTCTTTTGTTGAGATTTATCTCCTAGAGAAAAAAAATGCTTCATTTCACTTTTTTTATTAAAAGCTAATGGCAAAAAAGTTCTCTCATTTTTACTGTTAAATCATCTTGAAAAGCTTTTTTCGACATAAAGAGCTAATATGATTCTGTTTGGAACAAAACTATTTCGACGAATGCTACACCATTTTTTAGACATCACCAATAATTCGTGTTGAATTTTTTTTCACCAATAATTCGTGTTGAATTTTTTTTCACCAATAATTCGTGTTGAATTTTTTTTCCTTGAACAGAAACATATTCCGATTGAAAGAAAGCTAATTAAGAGTACATTAAGAGACTTTGTCTTCAATTAAGACTCTTCTCTTTCTAATAGTACTCCTTTTAAACAAAAAAAATCATTTGCTGTTGATGAAAAAAACCCTTCTTGACAGCATATTTTACGAAAAGAAGTAGTTGCTGAAAGTTTTTAGAAACATATCAATGTCAAATTAAATATTTTTTATGCGCAATTAATTATAAATATAACAAACAACGACTAAAGGAAAAATTAAGAAATGGCTGCGAAATATTTTGAAAAATATTGAACCATTAAATATTCAAAATAAACAGTAGATTATTCGCTTAGTTTAGTTATAAAGATGTCCCGTTGTAAAGCAACACTATTTTTGGATGGACCTCGTAATCTTAAATCACGGTCAGATGATTAGGACGGCATCTGAGCTGGCACACCCTTCTCTACACCACACCAGTGAGGAGACCTCCTTGCACGGCTGTTCTTCGGTGGAATCGGGTCTCGAACCTGAAACTCGAGGTCTCACAAGCCGAGACTTCACCACCAGGCCACCGTGGCCCCAAATAAACAGCGGAAGTGTCTCTCCAATCTCCCTCGTTTACTTTATGATAAAGGTGACTTTGTGCTTTTGATACGTTTTTCTAAACAGATTGTCATCAAAATTTGACATAAAACTGGAATAGCAGTATCAAAATCACATAAATTTGATAGCTTTAAGTTTGAGTTTATCACGTCTACATGCATGCAAAAATGCAGACTGACGACAGACGGTCAATTAATTGTTTAATTTGTCTCAAAATTTGACGGGTATCTGAACTGCAGCTGTTAAGATGTACGTACCCAAAATTGTCCGTTTAGCTCTCTTCATATTGTAGCTATCGCGAACAATTGGACAGACAGATTTTATCTGAATGGAGTTTACTCCACATTTCATAGAACTCTAAAAATTTACCGCAAAGACTGTATACCGAATTTCATACTGCATGTAGAAAAAAAACTGAATTCCAAATTTTCAAGATTATTAGGGAAAATAAAGGGAGCAATTGTCGGCGTACTGGCACAGAGATAGAGCGGCTTCCTCGTAATTTGAGCCTTCCTGGTTCGAGTCCCGGTTTGGGCATGGTTGTTCTTCTGTGTTCTATCTGAGAGGCGTGTGAATGTGCCACCCCCCTGTAAAAAGGGGCTGTGCAAGATGAGTGTGTAGCAAAAGTCGTACTCTTGGCCCTAAAGTTGGCGTTACTTGAAAAAAGAGACACATATCTTCGACTTAAATCCACTGAAGCATCAGCGGGGCTTGTCCATGGCAAGTGCCATTAGTAACAACAACAAGGGAGCAATTTTCCTTTATTAAAGCGTTAAATCCCATGCCAAAATAATTCATAATTTCAAGCTGCCTGCGTTACTTCTCAATAGTACCTATAAACCTACTTCCTTCTGACGTCGTATCTTTTATGTCCTCTCCTATATGAAATATAGAGGAAGTATTGTAATTGTCAAAAACATTCGATTCAAATCTCAAGATTTTCATGAATCTCCACATTTCAAACCTCCTTGAATTCGAAAAAAAAATGTATAGATGTTTTGGCACGATTTATGTCTGTTTGCGACAAAAATACCTGAAAAACTCTGTGAACTAGGAGGAGGAAATTTAATATACGATTCTCAACACCAAATTTGCAAAGAGAGTTCCAGAGAGAGAGAGAGAGTTTTCATACGATAGAATAATGAAGAAGTTAACATAAGACTGATTGAGTTTACACTGCGCTGATATTTTATTTTTAAAATGTTCATTAAAAAAAGGAAACTTAAAATAAATTATCTATTCCATTTGGGGTTCCCTTCTAATGTGAAGGCCCAGGGCAATTGCCTTGTATGCCCCTGTCTTAGTCATGCTCTGCTTGTAGGTCTCTATATTCAGAAACATAAATGCGATAATTCAAAAACGCTGTTATTTAAAATATATCAAATTCTATCTCACGATTTTGTGATTGCAAATTCTATCTCACGATTTTGTGATTGTAATTTTTACTTCTAAATTGCATGTCTTTTCTGAATTTTGATTATAAAAACAGAAGCGAAAAAGAAAGTTTAAAGCAGAAATTCCCGTTTGGTCACGAGAATGCAGGCGACAGTTTCTGCAGGAGTCAGTTTTTCTGTGTAGACAGTTTCCGCCCCTTACTACACACAGGATGAACTATTCAAATTAGGGTGACGTATGTGAACTCGAACTGACGTAATTACTCTCGATCTAAATACTACTTAAGCATTAATAAACATTTTCATCATTAAATCACAACATCAGAAGTGTAAATAATCTACATAGAACTAAAAAAAATAATTCTCCACATTCAATTACATCTTCACTTTCTTAAATGTAAAATGAAACCCACTTTAAAACGAAAATATCCAGGTCGATTAAAAGAAGTAATAAGTTCTATATCCCTTTTTAAGAGATGCTACACTCGCCGTAACTGAAACGGCTAAATCGGAACACACGAAAAACAAAAGAGCGAAAGAGACCGGCCTCTGTGTAACTGGAGGAGGGAATGCGGAATCGAGATAAAAAGAATGTTAGTGAAGAAAAGAGAAAAGAAAAAGAAAGTGAAATTAAAGCTGCCGCGGTCAAAGCAGCCGCGCACTTTAAAAATAAATGGAGCAGATGCATTTCGCCGAGTCGAAGGAATGGAAATAATTTTAGCGAAAGGGGGTCTGTTTGCCACACTTAAAAACAGGCTTCGAAGGAAAGCTTTAATGCCGCATTTATGCTAGCTAAATATTGCATACATTACAATAAAATCTCCAGTTAACTGAATTCGAGTTATCCAAAACTCCTCTGAAATCGCAAATCCAAAAGACACGGACTGTATTAGGAATCGAAACAAACTCTGATTAAAAGTCGGTAACACAACTACAATATTTAAATACCTTGATATTTTTAATGTTTATGTTACTTATGGCTTTTTACAAGTCAGCGAACACATCCATATTTTTAATGTGAAAACAAGTAATAAAAAATTTAAGTCATTTCCTACTTAGTTTAACAAATAAAAATTTTATTTTAGTTATTTTTTATTCAATAATTATAATTAATATAAATAATTAATCAAAAAAAATTGTTGATTTTCGCAAGAATACTTCACAATGCAAGGATTTCACTGAAAAGTACTGAAATCCTTGCATTTTATCGATCGAGGTACTGGCTGTTGATTTCAATTTTCATTACAAACTGCTAAAACTCTATTCAAACTATTAAAAATGAATTAACCAAATTAATGAATTACTATTTGAAATAATTGTATTATCATCGAGTGCTTTCCACTACAAGCTTTAAAAACACATTTGAACTCGAGTGAGTGAATAAAAAGTATTCTACTAAAGATTGAAAATTTGAACTAGATATAATGAGAGAGGGAGAGTGTGAACTAGTAGTAGGAATTGGATTAAAAGAGAATTTGGTGTAGAAGCAGAAAACTACTGCTTACAATATATTTATACTTTTATTTTTTAAAGCTACACAACAACTACGGTGGATAAGTTGCGAGATAAGCTCTCTATATATGGGCAAAAAGAAGTGCAACAGTATAGTTATATTCAAATTATATTTTGTTTTGAAAGTACTTGTTATTTTTGGAAAAGGATATCGTTATAAAATGATCAATAAAGTTGCTTCGATCTAAAAAAAATCTTATATGATAGAACGTAACCATAGTCCCTAATTTATACATTTATGTATGATATCTCATTAAAGTATAAACCTAATTTGTTATTTAAAGATGAACAATAATTTAATCCTTAACTGTAATTCTATTCTAACAGTTTACGCTTACATAGCAAAAAATTATTCAGTCAAGCCCTATATTATTCATTGAATCAAAGAAAGCATCACTTGTTTCCAAAATGAGTAATCCTTTTGATAAAACAATTTTATCACTTATAAATTCAGGTGAGTTACTGCCCATCCCTAAAGCACTCCTAGACAAAGTTCGAAAACAAGCAACTCAACTTAAGTAGCGGCGTCAGAAGATATGTTGTTCTAGCAGGCCGATGTATGGTTGCTTTGCACTAAACATCTTTTACGATCTCCCAATCTTTCACAGGTGAGTGGGCCATTTTTTTTTCTACCCCTTTGAATCTGTTTTCTTCCTTTTCTTGCGGGGCGTCTTCGTCCTTCTCTTTATGAGGTCCGCTGTTATAAATTTTCCTAAATGTCGTTCCGATCGGTCTTTTTGCCGATATAACTCCTAACGAAGTGGCCAAAATAAAAGTTGAATGATCGATTTTTTTTATCTCTTTAGCATTAAAGGGGTTGATATAACCGCAATAAAGTTTATAAGAAAATAGGGACAAAATAAAGATAGTACTTTCAAATTGTTAACCTAATGTCAGATTCATCAGATTTATGAGCTGTTTTGAAACTAGGTTAAAATTTCTATGGTGAATCCGATCAATATGAAACGCGGTCTTGATTAAAAAAAGAAGTGCGCATAGAGTAAAGCAAATTTTCACACACGCCATCAAAATGCTAATATATTAAAAATATTCAAAAATCCAGATGCGTTTCGGTTCGACAATGGAAAATCCTAAGATATCCAAAAAGATTCGGAAAGGATATTTATATAATGTTTTTTTTAATTCATATAATGACCAAATAAAAAATGAAAATGAAATCTGCTACGCATATTTCAATATAACATGTCAGAACATTATTTCTTGAACGGCCGAGCACCACGTGCTCGTTCAAGTTAAATTATATTTTTATTCATTTCAATTGTTTCATTAAATGAGTCACTTTAGTATTTTAAACGATCTAAAAAACTTCGTCACGCATTGATTATTTTAAAAAAATACCACATTTCCTTTTTATTTCATTTCATCGCGTGCTCAAAATAACATTTTTCTAGGTTTTGTTTGCTGTAGCCATTACCTTATTTTTCTTAGTCAGGGCTTTTGTAAATGCGATGGCAACGCGTTACTAAAAGATGATTTTTTGAGATGCTCGTGCAGATAATATAATTTTTATTTTTCGCTTATGTAGTGTTATTGACGCCAAAAACCTCATTCTCAAAACCATGTTCTGACATAACAGCGATTAAATGTGAAATTATTTAAATATATATGTAGTTTTTGAATAAAAAATTAAAATTTGCATAAAAATATACTATTTATTTATAAAAACTAGAATTATTCAAAAATGAACTATTTAAGTGTAGTTATTATGAAATTATTTGTGACAGAAATATCTATCTATGTATTTAGAAATAATTGGAATTTGAAATCCACTTCTATAACATTCAACATCAAATCTATAATTCATTACATTTGGCCTGGCATAACGAATTCTAACTGTAGGTTTAATTATGATATTTTGATTGTTTTCTGAGATATGATGCTACTCGTATACTAGAATAATGAAAAAATTCCTTTTCAAAAAATGCATTTAAAGTTTTTAAATGCTAATAAATAAGCATCATTTCCATATCAATAATTTCATATAACTTGGCTTCTAACTGGCATTGAGACAAGATAAAAACATCAATGGAAACAGAAATGTATCTTTATTTTAAAACTGGAAACAAATTAAATTTTGATCCAAATTCGCATTTTTAACTTCGTTGGATATTTTAATTTACCCTCAAACGAACGATTTCAATTATACTTTCTTAATTAAATCCTTTAAAAAATCTTGTTTCACTTAGCTTATATCATTTATAAGCCCATTTAAAATGCATGAGATAGCAAAACTAAATTTTAGCCACAGAAATAAATCAGAGAGAGTGTTCTTTAAAATTTTACGCATACTGACAAATGAAGATACTCTTTTACCAGAAATCAAGTAATATAAAAAACAATTATTTACAATTATTTCCTACTTTGGATATTAGGAAAATTTAGGAAGTTATGGAAACTTTTATTTTATTTACTTTTTATTAAATAATAACAATTGTTGCTGTCGTGTTAAGCTTTAGAACGGAAGGAGGGGAGTGCAGTAGCTTCTGAGGGTACGGACCCCTGATCACCAGAATAACGATCACCTTTGACTCAGTAGCCCCAGTAGTAAAACGCCCGACATGGAGAACTTTGTGACCAGGTTCGAACTAGCAACGCAAGGGGTGCGAATCCAACATCCTACCAACCAGGTTATCCCGACCTAAAAATTACAACTACTATAAAAAAACTACTATAAAGGCGAGAAAGTTAGTTTTTAGTTAATTAATAAAAAATGAAAGAATTAATATTTGAAAAAACGGTGTTTACATCAAATGTCACTTGATACAAGCTTAAAAAATGTACTTGAACTTGATTGGGTGCATAAAAAGTATTTTTAACGATTGAAAATTTGAACAACATTATAAAAAGCATTTAAATATTTAGTTGAAAGCAAATAGCAGAGTCGTGGCCGAAACCATGGAGAAGACAAGTTGAATTTTTAAGTTCGTTTTAGTCCATCACGGGAAGCAGGCGTTATTTACAAGTGAAAGCGACGAACACAACCCAGAACAACACAAAACGAATTGACGAAATAGCTGATTAAATTTTTATCCCTCTGAATTTATATCTTCAGATTTTAAGAGGGTCTTTGACAAATGTCAATCACATGGACAGCTCGTGAAAGGAAATCCAAGGGATCGTTTAGTGGAATTCGTTAAGCTGGATAATTTCTTTCCCTTCATTTGAAGTATGGGAAAGTAGCCGGCGTTTAGCTGATTCAGCAATTTTACAAAGCTTTTGTTGAAATAATTGGAACCGAAAATAAGAGAATACTTAAGAATAGTTACTATTGGTAACTTAGATTGAAAATTAAGAAATGAATTTAAATTGAGAGTTTAAAATATCATTACGCACACACACACACACACACACCGAACTAATAGTAAGAATTTTTTAAAAAAGTTTGGGCCATGTGCAGGAATAAGTGAGTAATGGGTGGTCATAAAATTTAATCCGCTTAACTCAGAGTTTTATAAATACCCTTGTTTATGGACAGACAGATATAACTGGGAAAAAAACTTGTTTTTCGATGTTGGAGATCTGAAGCGTGGAAATCCGTCAAAATCTCGTGTCTCAATTTTTTGACGATAACAATAATACTTTCTCCATAGTTCGCACACGAGAAAGTAAGATGAGATAAAAATAGAGAAGTAGAGAGAAAGTTCTGATAAAAATATCTCCGAGACCTACAGTCGGCAAAATCAATCCATTTCCGTTTGTTGTTGTTTTGCCACGGTAACAGCGGGGCAAGAAATTTAATTTCACCCGACTCTGCTCTGTTTGCCATTTCACCTGTTCCAGAAGAATTGGGCCTTCCATTTATTTTCACCCTTCGGCTACTTCCGAGTCTTCTTTCTCCCAATCCTTTTCTTTCCCATTCTTCTTTTCTGATCAAACTTATCTTAGTAATAAAACAAAGAACAACAAATGAAGTTAGCTAACTTCGGATCTTCAGAGTTTCGGTACTATCGAATTGAAAAGCAAAACCAAGGAAAATTCTAACACCTGTAAGTTTTTTTTTTTGAGAATTTGCATGTGATCTTCTTGGTTGCTCTTTTTATGTTGTTTTTTTTCTCAGTAAACACATTTGCACTCAATTTAAACGATAAATCGTTTTGATTTACAGCTTTGAAATAATTGTAAATTAAACGCGCATTTTGGGACCTTTCTAAGAAGCACTGCCTTCGTACTTCGGTTCTGTAAACAAATTTCTCATGTCGTACTTTAATATATAAATCTCCAAAAAGATTAAATTTATTCTTTTCTTTTACTTAAAGATGTTTTTCAATATGTGTCATGTCACTAGCCACCATGGGACTGTTCCTGCCTCCTAAAAAGGATGTGAAGTGAAGAGTGAAAGAACAGTTGCGCAGTGGGAGAGGCCTGAGGAGGATTGGAGAATCTGAACGGAGAGTGAGTGTGTGCGTTTTCGTAGGAGTTCCATGGATAACTCCGAGTCATAATTAAAAATCTGGAATGTAATCAATTGTCAATATTTTAAATGGAATCGTCTGTTTATATACCATCCATAATAAATTCTAACAGAAGAATGTAATTTCTGATTAGTTATTACATTATGTATATGCGTAATTATATATTAGCATTTCCGTTTTACAGAATAACTTATTCTGAATATGTTTTATGTAATAAAATAGTTTTCTTTTGAAATATTTTAAATCTTAAACCTTAAATTATTCTTTAATTGATAAGATTTGAATCAGATTAATGGTTACGATTCAAATTTTTCAGCTTGTGATTTTGTTTCAACGGAAGATGATCAACAGTCTAAAATTTTCTTCCTTTTTACTTTCGCCCACTTAAAATTTAGAAAAAGTTTGGTAATCGTCTAGAAACTCGAACTTGATACCGTAAATAATCAACACAGACAGATCAGACCTTCTTTAAATCGGAAAACATTTTTGATATTGTGTCTGTCTTTATTGACGGATATAACTGGAAAAGCATTTTCAGCCAGACAGATAAAATTATCTTTATATCACATTTCGAAAGTTTTATCAAATTTTGTACAAACACCGTGAAGAGGATATCTGTTAGGTTGCTTAGGTTCGAATAAAACATAACATAATAACTACAAGAAAAGAGAGCTGGATGATAAAAAGTGATATATCGACTTAATATCTATAGTATAGACACCCATCAAGTTTTGAACCGAATCTAAGTAGGGATTGGCTATCTGCCTATCTATACTTTTATAAGCACATAAACTCGATAACTTTGAAACGAAATGACTAAAATATTAAAATTTGGTTAGTAATTTTGGTACTTACATATTAGACCGTCGGTCCTTATCGACAAATTGGAAGACGCCGCCAATGAGTTGCTAAACCGCCAATAATGGCAAAAAACGGCCATTATTTAAAAAATCGTTCAAACCTTAATTGTCGTCCGCCATTTTATTAGCTTCGTTGGTGGTGGCGGTTTATTGCCCAAATTTGAATCCGTCGCCAATGTGTTATTAAACCGTTGGTGACAGTTGGAGTCGACGGTCTAGCACGTAATACCTTAATGTAACTATAAGTGTTTGAATCGATTGAGATAAGCGTGCCACAAATCCGTTCTTGGATACTAAAAAGGGTGTTCAAAAAGTAAGTTACACTTGTTCGCCACAGATGACATCATGACGAAACAAGAGCTAAGCTTGCACAGACGATAATTGAGTATCACGATTTACAGAGATAGAAATTTTATTCCGATAGTGAAAACCGTTGCTGCGTAGTACGAGAAACGACTGGCGCGTCAGCTGGAAACTTACTCCAACGTTGAATTAAGTGGAACAGTTCGTTTTTTGTAAGCAAAATGTTTAACGATTTTTGAGATTATATTGCTAGCGTCATATCCAGACATTGTGAAATGTTGCCAGTTGTTCTAAGACGGTCTCATCCAGACGGTCGCATGGACATGGAAGGCCAACAAATGTGAGCACATCAGACATGATGCAGCAGGTGGAAGACATTATTCTCAGCAATCGCAGAGTGAGCTTCGCATATATTGCACAGGACTCGAGAATATCCGTTGGCTGTGCTCATTCCATTTTCCAACGACGGTCAAGTTCAGATAGCTATTCTTAACTGGCTCCAGGATGAAGGGACGATTTTCTATGGTCCGGGCATCGAAAGATTAGTGCTACATTCCGACAAATGTCTACAACTACTGGGAGATTATGTAGAGAAATCATGTGATAGTACGAGTAGCATTAAAGCGGATTTGTTAATAAAATATTTGTAACCTAGTTATTAGAGTGTAACTTACTTTTTGAACACCCCTAGTACTAACCAAAATCCGATTATATCACCAATGGTTACACAAAAGATTGAATAAAAATGCTACATTCATACCAAAGGTCAATGTTTCATAACTATCATACATAAATGCCTTGCAAAATATTCTCTGCCTCACCCAAGGTAAACAGTTTTTCGTGTTGGAGGGGGGATAATATTTTTTAATAAAGATTTCAAAACTTTTGGGGGGAAACTATTCTCATTAGTTACGTGAATGCAATCATCATTAAATTAAATTATAGAATTTCTGTTATTTACATTTTCTTATAAGAAATACGCAAGGATCATGTATGGCAGTCGTTAAAAATTTTCGAGATTTTTACGAATCTCCACGTTTCAACTATCTCTAGTCTGAAGAAATACGTTTACTATAATTGTCAGCCTGTGAATCCATCTGTGAGCACTATAAATACTAATATAATAAATATTAATGAATTTTAGTATGTAAATTTGGCACTAAAAATATAAATATTGAATTTTGGTTCTAACCAATTAAAGGTAAGACATCTCAATTGAAAACTCATCATACATCTTTATATACACACAAAACTAAATATAAAACATCCTATTACTAAAAAGGACTGGAAATTCGAAAGAACACTGATTCTGTTTTTTCCCTAAATGAATGAATTATTTCCGAAATATTTCCCACGAAGCTTATAGGATTATACACAAACAAAGCATTAAAGACGTTTGTGTTCTATTGCAATGCGAGAAACATATTTGCATGGCGTAGCAAAAAGGTCGAGAAAGTCAGCCACGTGCGAGGAAAATTCGAATATCGTTTTTCCGATGACGAACGTGAATAATGAATCGAGTGTGTTCGAGATCGAATGTTCCCTTCCGGAAGTTTCGGAACAATTATCCTTTTGGTTATAATTCGCATCCATTTTGCATTGTTTCGAATAAAAAGAAATAGAAATATTAGTTACAGGATTAGCTGACTTAAATATGATGGATGATGGAACATATGGTCCTTGACTATCAGCATTCGAGAATAAATTAAGCTAGTCTTCCGAAAATATATGCATCAGTAAGCGCAGTTGACAATAGCGAATAAACGAATGTTTAAAAAAATTAAATCTAAAATTTATCATTTAAATATTGATGCAGTTAAATAATACAAAATTCTGACTTTTGAATTCATAATTAAAGCTTGGATAAAGCACCATATACATACTGGCAATTTAATTTAAAATTCTTTTCGTATCTAACAAAAACTGATGGGATGAGTGAGACGATGAGCAGTTGGATGGTTTGTGTTTGAAAACTAATGACATTTGAACTGACAAAAATCATATGAAATTAAAAGCAAATGAAAATCTCTTGCAAATCTATTAAAAGTTTCAGACATTCAAATGAGGCAAATGGCATCTTTACAAATCATAATATCTTTGTTTTGACAACTATATACAGATAACGAGTGGCAACAAAATAAAAGAATAAAAATGAATTAGAATAAAAATGTTCCTAGAAGAATAATGTTGAAAAAAAGAAGTATTCTTAGATTAATTATGTTTAAAAATAGAAATGTTTCTTTTAGAGTTGTTCTTAAACTGTAAGAATGCACTAACTCGAATACGCAATTGTTTTTTAAAGTTATTCTTAATTCTTGACGAAAAAGTTTTGCGATGTAGGAACAGCTACATGTTTTTAGAATTAAATATTTAAATGCATTTTAATACATTAATAATTTTCCTAAAAGTAGGGTTTCCACTTTCTACTGTTCAATAGGTCGAACTTAACATTAACAAAATGCAAGCCTATTCTTTTTTATTTATAAGCAAATGATCTACATGATTCACGCTTCATACATATACTCTTTGAACTAGGGTTCCACTGTTGTAATGGCCTGGCTGATAATCTTTTTCAATTTCCTAATTCTATTACTTCATTGCCGAAAGGCCTAATTATATTTAGTAAATAAATCTTTTATTTATTACTAGATTATAATCAAATGTCTTCAAATGGCGGAGTTCTAATACAAGTTAACACGATAACTACAAAACGAAAAGAACTAAACAGATAGAATTGTGTTCACAGATTTAGCCTCTATAATGTAGACAACTACCAAAGTTTAACCCAAAACCAAATACAAGTTGATTGTTTGTATGTACTTTCAGAAATATGTAAACACATTAATTGAAAAACACGAAGACTTAAATATATCAAATGTGGCACTAGATTTTTTTACTACAATGGCAGTATTGTATCAAGTTTTTGTTTCAATAAGTTTACAAAAATGTGTTTAAAACAGAAATTCGAGTTTTTAATATAATTCACGATTGCTGGGATTAATCACTAAGGGATGGCAGGATAGATTCAAATGCCCTTTCAAGACAAAATAACACTTGAATATTTACTAAATAGTAATTTTATTTAATATTTTGTAAATATTGCTTGCCAGTGCCATCTAAGGCGCTCTCTAGTATGACAAGTTTTCCACAGGGTATGCGAGAAAGTTTTGAGACCACTCTCGGTGGTTTACTTCAATTGCCAGATTTCCAAGAAATAACCCCATGCATTTGCAGAAGATAGACGAGTGGCTAGAAAATAATGCAAAAATCAATAAAACTAATTCTTAATTAACGACTTAATCAGGTTAGTAAAAATTCTAAGAAGCAACATTGAATGATCTAGTTGACGCCCATTTATTACAATGAGTTATCTTTATCACTGAATATTTTATATCATTTTAATTAAAATACATCACGACTCTCAAATGTTCTAGAATACAAAAATAGGATAGGAATAAAGTAGGTGGCCGTCACTTCTTAAAGCTGAACTGAAGGCAGACGAATACCTCCCAAGAGGCATCGACATTTTGTCAGGCGGCAACATGCAGATCTCATGCATTTTTAAATATCTCATTGCCATTCGAGGAAGGGGAAATAAATAAAACCTGCGAAATATATCGGGACGAACGTGATGGAAATGTTTTTTTAATTCTTCCTCATCCAATCGCTTTCGCCTTCCCACAATCAATTATACGCGAGGCAATGCAATAAAAAGGGGATTGGATGTCATTCGAAGCGTCGCATTCGTCACCAGGGGGCGCTTTCTCTTACTTCACAAACAGAGGAAATGGATGGTAAGAGTATCGATGGGCTGTCACCTATTGGAGAAGTGTGCCTTATTGATAGACTGTTGGATTTTTCCGATTTAATGGGAATAGGTAAGACGCAGGGGGAAAAAAAGTCTAGAATAAATAACAGAAAACTAAAAAATCGACTTAAGAGAAATCACTAAAAGCAGTTTTTAATAGAAGTTTGCAAAAATACCTTATAAATGCAATCATATGAAATTTCCTTTAATTTGGAAAAAATATTTCAAAAAATAAGAAATTTCAAAAACATTTTATAATTTTTTTTAATTATCAAAGTAAATTTCATGTTTAAAAAATAGTTTGATAATTTTCTATTTAAAGACAAGTAATCGGAGCACTTATTTCTGTTTATTATCAGCAATTATTTACTGGTAGGAAGGGATGGAAGGGCGAGGTTGGGGACTATTATTAAAAAACAATTTTTTTAAAAACGAAAATAAATGCCATACAATTTCTGCTGTCGATCGTTAACTTTGAAATGCTGTATTATATGTAAAGAAAGTTAAAGTGTAATTTGTTTTCACAACAATACATTAATATGTAAAAGTGTTTTAAAAAGTGGATAGATTATCGATAATTTTATTTTCAAGAAGATGAACCCGCTTGAATAATCCCTTCTTGACTTTCATCCCTACCGATACAATATAGTGTATTTTGTTCTTCTAAGTAGAATAAAGAAAACTGATTAAAGATATTAAGGGTCACTGATTCAATAGATTAGGTCCAAAAATTTGGAACTCTTCCCCATGGTTTGCATTTAGCCTCTCCAGGGTCATCTCAGACATTATGGGAACGAAAATCTTCCGCAGCGATGGGTTGGTTTTCGAAGTGCTGTGGTCAGCTATTCTTGACCGATGAAGGAACAAGACTTTTGTAGGAGGATTTGTACCGTGGCCGAAGTTGGTTCGTAATTTTCATTCTTAATTTTCACCAACGTTGTCGCGTTGTCCGGAAATTCAGATTTTTCTTTGTGCCTTTGAGTGAGTCGGAGCAGTTATTAATGTCTATAACCGTTTGCACCTTCGAGTAACTGTTTTTCACACATTCCAAAATTTATAAACAAATCAAGTTAGTCAACTCTATAAAGGGATTGGATACAAAATTTAATTAAATTTTTTTGGTAATTTCATATTAGCGTCTGCTTTTCTTATTTTCCAATGCTCAACCCTAATTTTGAAATTGATATATTAAATCTTCAAAGTAAACCTAGCCTGCTAGATTTTTAATTTTATTATTTATATTTCTTGCTGAAAGAAAATATTTTTAAAGCTGCCAATTATGATATTTTTTTATAATTTCCAATTTAAAAGTATTTTTTTTACGTTTATTGAAACCATGTAACTTACCAATTGCAGACTTTTGACTTTATCTGAAGATTGAGGTAAATATAAAATTAAAAATATTGAGAATGCAATTAATTTAATAAAATATGGTATTTACGTACTAGGCCGTCGACGATCGGCAACGATTTAGCAATTGGTGATTGGTGACGGAACCAAATTTGGCGATAAACCGTCGACGGCCTAAAAAATGGTGGACGACAATTAATGTTTGAACAATTTTTTTAAAGAACGGCGAATTTTTTGCCGTTATTGGTGGTTTAGCAACTCATTGGCAACGCCTTTAAACATGGCGATAAAGATCGACGGTCTAATGCGTAAGTACCTAAAATACTCCCCCATTATCATTCTGATACATTGTAGAGGATGAGTATAGGACCGAGCTTGCAAAGTCAGAGTTAGTAACCGCGTACCATTACAAATATATAAAAGTGATGACTCGTATCAGCAGGATGTTATCTGACTTATGAAGCTATTACCACACTCTCCCACCAGTGAGTCGGCGGTGAAAAGATGAATGCATTTGCACCAAGCGTATGTTGAGCGTGTGTGAGTTGTTGATTGCGATGTCTGCTGTTGTTTCTAATCTGCTTAACGACTTTTTCGCTGCCGTTAAAAGGCGCCACATCAGCTGTACGAAGGTTGCTCGTTCAAGGTCGAGCGTCACCATTGTGGGCGATTGAGTTCCCCAGGGCCGAACTCGCATCGTTGGGGTTTGTAACCGAGTAACATGACAACTAGATAAACGTGACCATTCGTGTAAGAAGGATGTTATCTGTATTCTGAAACTTTCACCACAACATTAAAATTGTTCTAGGCGCACCGAATATGTTTCATCATTTACTTGATGTTTAAAAGATATTTGTTTGAAGATATATTTTTTAAATCATAATTTTTATTGTAAGAAATAAAAATTCTTCTCTAAAGAACAGATAAAGGTTTTCCTTATCGCATTAAATTCTTTTACATTACAGAAAAAAAATACAATACAAAAATTAATTTTATTAAATTTTTTAACAATGTTAATACAACACTAAATAAATAGTACACAGAAGAAAAACAATTTCTCGCTTTAGTTTTTAACAAGAGAAGAATGTAATGTAAATGTTCGCATCTATTTAAATCGACAAAAATGTTTTTTTAATGAAGTAAAAGATACTTGATTAAAAGAAATCTACATACGTATTAAACCATCGACGCCAATGGTCGCCAACGGTTTTGTAAATCATTGGAGACGGATTCAAATTTGACGATAAACCATCGATATCAACGAAACCAACAAAATAGAAGATGACAGTTAATGTTTGAATAATTTTTTCAATAATGGCGGGTTTTTTTCCCATGATTGGCAGTTTAGCGACTCACTCTTTGAAATTTGGCGATAAAGATCGAAGGTCTAATACATAAGTGAAAGAAAAAAAAACTAAAATTATAGGATAATCTGCACAACTATTGAATGACCATCATTAAAAACGTGTTATTTTAAAAAGAATTTGTTGGTATGTAATTTATTATTTTTTAATTTTTATGCAATAACCACTAATAAATAAAAAAAATATGACTTTATTTTCAGCTTATCAAAATTAAAAATACCGGTTTTGAAAAATAAATTCCCGCCTTTTGAAATTATTTAGACCGAATTTGATTAATCTAATTCAAACAATCATCCCTATAGAAGTGGTATTATAACTATGAATAATCGAAACTCTATGATTACATCGCATTAAGAAAAAAAGTACAAAAATTCAGATTGTCTATTTTGGGGCGGGGAAAAAATATTTCCCCTTTCTTTGGGATATAAAATCTCTTTCTTTATCTCCCCCTTTCTTTGAGTTCGGAAACGGAAATGACGGCTGATACGAAATCAAAGCACATTCCTTTCTCCAAAATTCTCTCCGCCTATTGGTCGCATGACGCCAAATGACATTCCTCTAAAGTTCCCGGTACGTTTCCAAGCCAAATAAATAAAGATTGATCTCCGTCGCATTTGTTTTAGAGCCACGTTGCGGTGGTATTAGAGCGATCTGTCTCGGGTTTATGCCCTGCGGGCGAAAGGCTTAGCGTGCGGGATCGGGGGAACAAAAATATCTTGTACGATATCGAATGCAAGAGTTGTGGCCAAAGTGGGAACAGAGCTTAAGGATCTTTCCCATGTTTTGTTTTTTTACAAATAAAACACACAAAGATTAATCTCAGTGGCAACGGATCAGCTCAAAACTGATCAATACTGCCAAAAGTATTTTCTGTGAATTGCATTTTAACTTCTGATAGGTCAAAAATTTATTTATTTATTGTGTAAGAAATTTATGATAAAGATTAAAATGAAATCTTCTGTGCGTATTTCAAGGTATCATGTCAGATCAAATATTCTTGAACGGAAAAACACCTCGTGCTCGTGAAAGTTAAATTATACTTTTATCCATTTTAATTGTTTCATTGAATGAGTCACTTTAGTATTGCAAACGATCCAAAAAAAATTTGTCTCGCAGTTATTGTTAAAAAAAATCCCTTCCTATTTATTTCATTTTATATAATAGCGTGCTCAAAATGACATTTTTCTAGGTTTTCCTTGCTGCAGTCATTAATTTGTTTTTAATATCAGAACTTTTGTAAATGCGGTGGCAATGCGTTATTAAAAGCTGCTTTTTTGAGATGCTCGTGCAGATAAAAATTTTATTTTTCGCCTACAGATTTTTGCTGACGCCAATAACCTCATCCCTAAAACATCATGTTACGACATAATAATAAACCAAAATTTTAATATTTTAATGAATAATAAATAATTTCTGATAAAACTGAAGTAGATTTTTATCCATTCCAACCGCAGTCACAAGTTCAAAAAACATAATGGAAATTTTTTTTCTCTGGGCTAG
Source organism: Argiope argentata (assembly GCA_026289955.1). Lineage (NCBI taxonomy): Eukaryota > Metazoa > Arthropoda > Arachnida > Araneae > Araneidae > Argiope > Argiope argentata. The sequence continues at coordinate 111,926 of JAOUZG010052505.1, read as the reverse complement.
TTAAACGGTTAAAGTAATTTCCTTCACATCTGGGTCAATATTTTCAAATTCCTTTCAATCTTTAGACAAAACATCATGGGAAAAACAGTCATATCACATTTTAACCCCTAACTTATAAGATGTAATTATCGAAAAACTTTATATACAAAAACTGTTTTGTTTTAATAAGGCACTCATTTGTCTTATTAGATTTTTAATATTAAATATAGAAAACTAAAAGTTAAAATGAAATTAAAATTCCATGTCCACTAACACCATTTTTACCCCTTTTCAACTAGATGGTCTCTTTAAGAATGCATCTGGGACTTTTACATTTCTAACAACGCAGTCTAAGCTATTTCAGATTAAAACAAAATTACTCTAGTTACCCCTGTCACTAAATAACATGGGGAAAACGCCATCTATACTACTATTATAAATGTGAAAGTTTGGATGGATAGATGGATGATGTTAGTCAATCACAATAGAATGGCTGAATGGAATTGGAGCACAGAGAAGGATTATAGTCTAGAATAGGACATAGGCAACTATTTATTTCGGTTAATCGAATGGTTAGTTATTTTTATTAACTAAAAACAACTCTCTATCCAAAATTCTTCATTTCTCCTTCATCAAATGAGAAAGATTTCGATTTGTTTTCCCCCACTCTAATGAGGCTAGGCTTAACATATTTTCGATCGATTATTTCAAACGATTTTGTTTATTTTCTTAGTGTTTTATTCATTCAAAACTAAATATTGTTTTTTAATCGTTCTTTCAGATTCATTATGAAATACTTTTGAATTAAAATAAAACATAATAAAGGAAATTAAAAATTTCTATTCTGTATTGCGTTACCCCAATTGGCATTTAAAATTCACATCTTTGCTTTGCTCCAATTAGCGTTGAAAATTTACGCATGCATATAATTTGATATCATTTTACATTGTGATTAGACTGTCAGTTCTCACATATACAAATGAAAATTTCCATTTGTACGAAGTCGCGTGTAAAAGCTATTATATATATAATATAAATTAAACGAAGAGTGGTTTCTTGTTCTAGGAATCATGTTCGATGAAAAATTGACGAACATTTTTCTGAAGTCATGTCCCGAAAAGCATTGCAACAGGTAGTCTTCCTATAAGAATCTACCTCTCTCTTTCACAGTTGGTAAGAATTGTGAGAATTCTTACCAACCTCACATGAGTATTTTATATGAATATGAGTGCCCTCATATCAGTATTTCTTATGTCTAAATATAGTTAAGGAAACCAAGTATACCATAATAAATACCAAATTTTAACCATCTAGCTCTGTGCTTTTTGCAGTTCTTGTTTACTTGCCACCTTATAGAGAAATCTACTGCAAAGAGATTTATGTTTAATATTTAGTAAAAGTCTACAAAATTTATGTAAATTAACCCTACGGAATTGTAATTTTTAGCTCCAAGTATTTTCGATTTATTGCCGTCACAGACAAAAAGCACAATTCCAAAAATGTGTTTTTCAGAAGCAGGAATGTCTGAACCGTGGAGACTTGAAACCTCGAATGTGGATTTTTCAACGATGACAATACCTTTGTTTTGTACACTCAGCACAGATATAAAATAAAAAACAACTTGTTTTTCTAAATTATTAATAATAATTCTTAGTTTCTTTTCATTACTTTTTTTATCAAATATATGATAATGTAGCATAATATTTATTCAATGAATTTGTTTCGAATTATATCCGAATCTTCTTGTTATTCTAAATTCAAAAGAGAAATGTATATTTTATTTCCCTCGCATGAATTAGCAAGTGATTAAAATAAAACCGTAACGGATGAAATTATTTATATTACGGTTATGATTGTTTTGTTCTCGCATGATATTGCCATAAAAGATGTAAATTTAATAAACAAAAGTAATGTTAGGTTTTAAGAAAAATATTAATTTAAAAAAGCATAAGCATCAGAATGGTTGGAAAATATGATAAAATTATTTCTGCATAAGTTTTTGCCCTTTTTTTTAGAAATAAAAATACTTATTTGTTTACTAATAATCTGATAACTAATAGGAAATTATTTGTATTTGTCTCATTACTTTTTTTATATTTTTTCCTTGTTATAAAAATATGTCAGAGTTCATTTTCTTTTATTATCTAGGAACATCAAATATAATATTTATGATTCCATAAAAGTGAAGTAATTATTTATTTATTTTCTATTTATAAAAATTATGCTTCATATAACACTTAAAAGCATATTGTTATGAATTTTGAGTAGATTAGATATAAATAGAGTCAATATCCCATAATTATCGGATTAAATAATGTTAATTCCCTGAGTATTTGTAGTTTTTGTTGTGTATATTTAATACGCGTTTCATAGACAAAAAAAAGTCTGCATTTTATCTGCGTCTTCGTATCCCGTGAAAATTTTCGTAACAATTTTAATAAAATTGGGTACATGCTTCTGAAAAAAAAGAATCATTTCCTTACAAATTAAAATGTACAGCTATAAATTTAGCGATTATCTAACAAATTTATGTAGGATGTCCCACAAAGTTATTTTCTTTAACCATCATTTGTGCTTTTATTTTTTCTTTTACCAACGTCCGATTGTAGATGTAATTCAAAACGAGAATTGTAAAAGGTTAGATCATTTTCCAGAGGAAGATCATTTTAAATAAAATAGCATTCCATCTATCTATCGAGAACAACACCATCTATCGAGCTTTTGAAAAACTGTCACAATTAATATTCAGGCAGAGACCTTCTAACAACCGTATAATGGTGACGTTTCCCACTTCTAAAGCTACGCGGTAAGATATTTTCAGTCACCTTTTATTATTTCTAACGTCCTCCTATAGGGAATAATCTAACTTTCTGTTTGTTTAATATCGCCATGTTTTAATCCATTTAATATTTCCCTGTAAATACTCCCCTCTGTAAATTTTTCCCTTCAACTCTTAATAAATAATTTTTATTTTTTTAAAGAAGTATGTTCATCATTCAATCGCATTATTTTTATTTAGAAACTGAACCCGTAAATATTTTTCTAAAAAAACCTAGACACCTCGTCACTAAAACCCCCGCTATCTGCAGAGTAATATTTTTTGGAAGATTTGGTTGGTCTCCCATATTTGTAATTGCCTTAAGAATTTTTTGATTCATTAATAGTAAATGTCTTCAAAATGCCTTCATATTTTTGGAGTATATTGCAATAATATGATTTTAGAATTAGTGGCATTTTCCATACTTTTTATCATGCACCTGCATCATTTAATATTTCAAATTTAAAGATGCAAAAAAGTATAGGATATTCTTTATAGGTTTCAAACTAGTCTTTGACACACTGCAATTCAATTAAATTTCCGTTATACGTATTGTTTTTTTGGGAAACATATGAAATTCAAAACCGATATTAATAATTAAAAAAAAACAAATTTATAACCAGAAATGTCAACCGGATGAGCTAGAGGACGTTGTTTTTCCGATGAGCCTTTTTAAATGACCATAAATATCAAATATTTTTTTAATGAAACGGTAGGTATAGACAGTGAAGCAAGGCATGGGTAGGTTTAAAGTGATAAGATTCTAGTCTAATTGTAGAATACGAATGTAAAATAACGCCAAATAAACAGCTTCTGTTCTCTGTTGGTCGCTAATTCTGAATTCTCGTTTATCCTTTAGTTCATCTGATGATGTTTCCAATCAAATATTCTGAAGGAATAATACCGAGCCTCTATGAAAGAATCAAACAAGCCAAGTCTGATATCCGACTTGCATCTGATTCGACGACCCCTTTTTTGCAATGCCTTCACTAAAGGAGATTAGTTTAGTTTAGTTTATATCGGGAAATCTATGAATAAAACAATTCCAATTTAACTCAAACATACTATTTAATAATACTAAAGTTATTTACAGTTAGGTAAAAATCAAATATATCCAAAGCTTGAACTACATCAAAATTAAATAGCAAAACGATAACATTGGAATTCTTCTGGCCGTTATTTATTTTGAATAATCTTAGCAGCTGTTGCCAACGCCACTAGTAGAAAGTACATGAGCTGAATCACTCAGTTTCTTCCGCCGTGCTTTGAATCTGCCGAATCACTCAGTTTCTTTCGCCGTGTGATTTTTCTCCTGTATCCATCCGCTTCGCGGCGGGACCACTACAGTTTAGTTTTATTAATCCCCGGTTGTAAAGTCACACTAGGGCTATTTTGGATCGAACCTCGTAATTTTGAGCCGTGGTCAGATGACGAGGACAACACTCGAATTGTAAAATACACACACATGCCTCCACACCAACCCGCGAGAGCGAGAGGAGGTCTGACCTGACGGATTTAATGTGCAACAGACACCCTTACATGATGGTTCTTCCATTGAATCAGGTCTCAAACCTGAAACCCTACGGCTCACGATTCGAAACCTTACCACCAGGCCACCGTGGCCCAATGCATTTGCATTGCTTTAGTTGGCAAAAGAGATGTATAGGAACTCTTAATGGATTCCAAATGGATTCCAGATTAATGACCCTGATTTGGCGACAAATTTCATGCGCATTTGGCTAAAATGTGAAGATTCACGAAAATGCAAGAATTATGGCATTTAGTCAATAAGTATATATCTAGAGAGGCTATTAAAGAAGCCATATAGCACCGCGCTTTGTCGGAATACCATATTTAACGTGGGAATCGCAAATGATGAATCAACGAAGTGCTGCTGATCACAAAATAATCTAGTTAATAACGGCAATAGCGATTATTGTTTTCTATTTAAATATTTCTTCTCTGCTAGAATTTTTAATGTCTTTTGTAGCACCTCTTTTTCCCCTGGAGCGAAAGGCACTCCGCGTGTGTGTGTGTGTTGCCGAAAACAATCAGTTGAATGCCAGACCTGTTCCCTGAGGTCGACCTTGAACCATGCGCAATAATTGACGCCGATTGTTTTCGGCTAGAAACCGTGGAACCCTCCACCACACTGCTCTTTAACCTAATTTTCTATAGTGGTTTGTAATAATAAGTGTTTGCGAATTTTGTAGTGTTTATGAAGATTAAAAATAATTTATCTAAAACCAGGCAGTTCCTTAGAAAACCACAACACACCTCTAGACTACAAATGTCTGTTCTTCATTAATATCTGGGTTAAGTTTTCGGCACCTGAGTTTTTTTTTTTTTGGGGGGGGGAAATCTTATTTTTCATTAACCAGCTAGCTGGACTTTTATTCATTGAACATCCTCTAGACTGTTTCTGTTGCAACATTGAAAATTATTCCCACATTTTCCTTACAATAAATAAAATAACTTTAAAAAAATAAGCGGAGAGTTAAATAATATGATTCTACAATGTTTCGGAGTAGCTTTTCGAATCTCCATTAAAAATTTTAATTTTGGAATAACTGCGAGAAGAAATGAAGTTTAATTAGCACACAATTGGGGCTAAATCAAACAAATTTAGTGATTAATTTCCTTATTTCTTAAAAATTGAATAATATTATTTTACAAATCATATTGTTTTAGTTTTAAATCTGTAAAAATAACAGTGTTGAATTAGAACATAATTGAAAATTGGGAGTAAAATAAATAAAACATGTGCGGTTAAAATAAATTATTTATGCTTTGCCACAATACTTTTGAACTTTTTGAATTTTACTATTTTATACGTTAAATAATTTCAAATGTTTCTAAGCCATAAGTATTTATGTTTAGATATTAACTTAGTAATAATTCTGTTACCACTACATTTTCTAATTCTATATAAATGCAAACAGTTTTTAAACTTTTGTTCTCCCTTTATTTATCCAGTCTGCAGACGATAATTTATTCCTTTATCTCAATGAAAAAACAAATCGTTTGGAATTTTCTAGAATATTCAGAATTATTCACCGCAAAACTTGACGACAAATTTCCAAAACAAAAATTTGTAATAATTTCCATAAGCTTAAAGTTCTGAATTCCATCTAAAACTTTATCACGCAAAAATTATTTTTTAACCAAAGATAAAAATGAAATACATGATTAGATTTCAGCGGAAGCTTTTTAATCCAATAGATGTACACCTTCATTATAAGTCAAGTCATTTTTACTTAACTTCCGCGTACCTGTACGTAAAGCTAATTAACGTTTTTATAAACATCAAGTCTTTTCAGAACACTGTTAATCCTATACCTCTGCATTAATTCTACTAAGACCCTTTTCTTAAGAAAGAACAAGTTGATTAGCATTACAGAAGATTGGAAGAAAAAATTGTGTGTGTGTGTGTTTTACACTTTCAGAATTTTCATGTAGTTGCTTTGTTTTTCTGGATGGAAGCAACGAAATTAACATTATATTGCTAAGTAATATATATTTCAGCTAATTACCTTTTTATTTTTTAGACTTAAACCTTTTTTTGGATATTTTAATAAAAACTAGAATATGTTAACTACATTTTTAAATGCTGTTAAAACTAAATATTTTAACTATATTTTTAAATGTAATTAAAACTAAATAAGTTAACTATATTTTAAATGCCGGCGTCTTGGCATACGGGTAATACTCCATAAAAAAAGACTCCAGCTAATGATAACATTATTTTCAAGTCTTACCTCAAGTAATAAAAATAATAATATGTAATAAAATAATTATGTTAATTTTTCAGCTTTTAATTTATATTGTTTAAGTGACTTCTCCGGCGTCCCGGCATAGTGGCAGCGCGTCTTCCCCGTGATACGGGCATCCCAGGTTCAAGTCCCTATCCGGGTATGTTTGGTATTTTATGTTCTATCTGTATATCGGTGTGTGAATGTGCTCTCCTGTAAAAAGGGACTGTACAAGCGAATGTGGTGAGTGAGTAGTTAAGTCGTCCTCTTAGCCTTCAAAACAAGAGACGCTCATTTCGGCTTTAATATCACCAAGGGCTCAGCAAAACTTGCCCATGGCAAATGCCATTATAAACAACAACAACAACAACATTTTTTTTAAATGGTTGATATATATCGTGTTAATAAGGCTTGAATTTATAGAAGACATAAAACTATTTTAATTTTTTAGTATTAATGTATAATAGTCTCCGAAAATCAAATTTATACTTCAAACAAATTTCTCTGAAGAGACTGAAACTAAATTTTGACACAGGACTATCTACATTAGCTGTTACATAATTCTATACCAAATTTGATATATTCAGGTGCATGTTTTCGAGTCATCGCTTTTACATAATTCTAAAGATACGTTGGCAGATGGTTGATGATCAAACATTATTGGATTTGGATAAAATTTGATAAGTGCCTTCGATATAGATGTTACGTTTGTGTCCGTATTTTATTTATAAAGCCCTCTTCGTTTTGTAGTTATGATATTAACACATATTCAAACTGGCAAACAGGCTTCATTTGAAGTCTTGTTCAAGATTTGATAGAAATATACAAAATTTAATGTATCGTTCCGTTTAGCTAAAAGCGTTTATGGATTTATCCTTGTCATTGAAGGGCAATTTTTGGTACTTACGTATTAGATCGACGACGCCAACGGTCGCCAATGGTTTAGCAACTCATTGGTGACAAATTCATATTTTCATAACCGTCGACGACTACAAAACCAACAAAATGACGGACGACAGTTAAAGTTTGAACAATTTTTTAAATAATGGCGGTTTCTGCCATTTTTGGCGATATGACAACTCATTGGCGACACCTTCAAATTTCGCGATAAAGATCGAGGGTCTAATATGAAAGTATCCAATTTTCAGTACATTTTGGAGAATTATCCAAAAATGCTTTTTTTTTTAATTTAAGGAAGTCGGAAACGTTAAGATACATCAAAATCTGCATTTCTAATTTTTTGATAATTGCAATACTTTATATATCATTCGTGTAAGGGGAAGTATAAACTTCCGATTACTTTTAATAATTTTCAAAGCCACATACACACAAAGAAACCCCCTTTTTCCCCCATTAGATACAAGAGAGTTTGTTATTACAGAGCAGTTTGTAAAGAATGATACGAAGTTAAACTAAACATAACAATAACAATAAGGAGATAATTTAAATGGGTTATATATATATATATATATATATATATATATATATATATAGCATTTCCATTTGATATGATGCCCACCCTCCTCATTATTGTTGGAGAAATATTTAGTTTTGTAATGGCACAAAGCTTTTATTCTTTTAGAATTTGGTTAATACATTTCTCGATTTTTTTCACCCTCTTTGGGATTAGTGGGTGTTCGTTCTGCGTTGATTTTCTAACGTCAGTACCCCGTATTTTAATACTGCTTCATTTACCGTTCGATAATTTGACGATAAGGTTTTTTCCATCAAACGTTCAGCTGAAATTTTATAACGATAATGATAAACGATGAGGTTTTATTATGCTTCAAAATATAGAATGCTTTTCTTCAACATGGATGAGGCCGTTTTGATTATAGCGGCAGCGAACACTTTCCCCTAGTAGCGATTTATTCACTATAAGAATTTTCACTGTCGCTAGATAAAACATACATAATTGTAGTTGTGGAATAAATTTGTTACAGTTAAATAACTCAATCACTGAATTCGCACTATTCTATTATTTTAAGTTCTATTCAACGAGAATCATCTGGCATTTATTTGCCAATAATAATTGATCAATTTCAGGTCGGAAAAAAACTTTCTGCTTGAAGATAAAACTTTTCCGATTCTAGCAAAAGCTTCCATCCGCTGGAAAAATAAAAATTTAACGGCCTTGGGAGCTTCTGCAGGGAACTGCTGGCCCTTATCTCCTCCGGCGCACTGAAGGGAAGAAAATGTTTCTCCAGAAGTCGAATCCGAAAGTTCTGAAGTCATTTAACGAGGTTAACTGGTCCAATCTTTAATTCTCTCCTTCGTGCTGGAAAGTTTTTGACAACCGCTTCCGACACAGTCGGCAGCCGGACAGAATTAGCGAAGCGTGAAGTTTCGCAATGAAGGTGGTTCTTGTTTACCAGCCCGCATACTTCTATTTTGAAACTTTTGACGCTAAAATCGGATCGTGTCGATTTTTGATTCTGTTTGGATGTGAAAGGTTTAAGAATATGTTTGAAAGTTTTGTGTGGGAGTGTAAAACTTTATGAAGTTATTCACGTTTGGTTATAATCGGAGATATCCAGCCTTTTCTAGTACAATAACATTTGCATCATTTGAAAAAATGGCAAATTGACCTATAAATTCTTTGACTGCATATTCATATGAATGTTTCAAAAGGATTAAAAAAAACCCGCAAAAACAAAATATCGTACATAAATATTTCATATTTTTTATGAGCTCTATATATTTATGCTACACATCGAAAATAATTTGAGATTTGAAACATAATGGTTTTATATACTATGAGAGTACTTTACATTATCAATATATATACAGCTAATCATCAGAGGCATGAAATGAAGTTTTTCTTTCTTTTTATTTTTCTCGTGCGTGAAATAGAGAGAAAATAATATAATAGTGAAAAATTGAAACACGAAATAGTAGAGGATATCTGCGTTTTAAAACTGAATTCGAATAACGGTATAAAGTTCGAAACTAACATACTTCGAAACAAACATACTTAATACCGAATTCGAATTCGGTATTAAGTATGTTTCAATATTTAAATCCTCTTTGAGCAATACAGATGAAAATTGGTATACGACCTTTATTTAAAAATTATAGATTTCACAGATTTTGAGCAAAATTTATTCAGAAGAAATCAGTCTATTCGGCTGTACGAATATAAACGCGATAAATACAAAACGAAGAGTACTATATGGATAAAACTTGGTACACAGATTAACATATTTAGTGTAGATTCTGAACAAATCTTGAGTAATAAATGTAAAATCCCCAAAAGGGATGATTATGCAATTTTATGCACAGTTCAGTGTAAAATGTTTGTTTCAATTTTTCAGACAAGAAACACCTTCTAGACACAAATATGATTTTCGAATACTATTAACACCCTTGCCAATGATTATTCGACAAAACACTCACCAACACGACATATTGAGTAAAAAAATTTTTTTATCCAAAAGTTAACATTTCATGACTACTCACACCAAAGTCATGCAAGGAGTTTTCTGGGATAATATATTAAAAGAGTATGCGTGAAAGTTTTGGGGAGATCACTACGGCGTATTTTGTTAAACTCAACCATGTTTACGTGCTTGATAGAAAACGTGCTCTACTCACATGGACAATTTTAAAAATACCATTATTGTCCAAAAGGATTATGTCAAACCAATAAAAAAATACTCTTTTAATTTGTTCAAAAAAATTCAAAAACCAACAAACCATAATTTAACATAGAATTACTATTTCCATTCAAAATCACATATCAAATTTCCTTTATTTCTACCTTTTTTTTGAGGTAGTGTTTTTATAGATGAGAAAGTAAAAATCAACTCATGGTCAACCCACTAACATATTTTCAAAATTTATTATAAATCTATATTTAAAAGCTAATTTTGTGTTCTAAAATTATCTGCTTCAATTTTTGTTGCATAGACATCGTATTCAGACAACCAAATGTCAAGTTTTAATGAGATATTGTTAGAAATCTGTAATTTTGCTTCCCAGCACGAATAGTGTCATCGTAAGAAAGACCCTGCAGTCCTGTGGGTGCTGATCGGATGTCGCATCAGTAATCTTAGAACTTGGCGACAAACTTTGCGATCATTTGGCTACTTTGGTGACAAATAAATACTGCTGAAATTTTCGAGATATTTAAAAATCCATGCAATAGAAAAAGAGAATCCTGATTGGTCCAGAAACATCTCGGCCCACCCACCTAGCTATAAAAGATCAGCAGTCTCGGACTGAATTGAACCAGAATCGTTGGAGTTGAATTCAAGGAACGAGCCGTCGAGAGGATAGCGAAGCTGAGATATTTGATTTCATTCAATATTTGATACAAATCTATAAATTTGGTGCAGAGTGATAAATCAAATTTTATCAGTCTACCATAAAGGTCTCTGTCCTTTCGGGTTTATACTTTTTTTTTTATTTGAAATGTCTAAAAGTGGAAATTCATCAAAATATAGGGTGCGAATTTTTTTTAACGGTTAAAATACTTCGTAAACAAGAAAGTAAAATTTGTTCAAAAGGTAACTAAATATTTAAAAGTTAAATCGAAGACAATTTGATGTTTTCAATAATTAATAAACTATACTAAATGTTAAAAACATCTGGATATTTTTCTTTTCATAAAAGAGGTTATTTCTACTTTATTTCAAGAAAATAAAAAAATTAAAATCTTCTATGCTTATTTCAAATCATCATGCCAGAACATCATTTCTTGAACGGCTAAGCACCACGTGCTCGCGCAAGTTAAATTATATTTTTATCCATTTTAATAGTTTCATTGAATGAGTCACTTTACTATTGCAAACGATAAAAAAACTTTGTCTCGCATTGATTGTTTACAAAAATATCACTTTTCCTGTTTATTTCGTTTCATATAATTACGTGCTCAAAATGACATTTTACTAGGTTTTATTTTCTGTAGTCATTAACTTATTTTTTTTTAATCAGAACGTTTGTAAATGGGATGGCAATACCTTATTAAAAAGATTTTTTGAGATACTCGTGCAGATAATAAAATTTATTTTTCACTTATGGATTTTTGCTGACGCCAAAAACCTCATCCCAAAAGCAACATGTTCTAACATAAAATCTTGGTCAAATCATTGTTGAATGCACACACACTATACCAATTACTAACTGTTGCTTTGATAGCAATTTCTGAAGTCGAAGATTGATTATACTCCGTAAGCAGTTTCGCAAAGAGTGCCTAAATTAATTATACTGACAGCATAATTAATGCGTTGGTGGATTAATTCCGAAATTTCAATTTAGAGATTGTTTGTAATGTGTTTTAGAAAATTATTCAGTTGACAATGGCAAATAATAAACAAAGTTCCAAAAACAAAACATATGCAATGTAATTCATCATTCATTTTTATAAGGTAATAATGGCTATGATAATGAATAATTCACTTAAGTTTTATAAAAGATAACCTATATATTTGTTTATTTCTCATTTTAAATCAAACTAACTTGTTATATTTAATAAAACTTCAATGCATTGCAAAAAAGATGCATTAATCTATATACTTTAGAAGCATCATTAAATATAAATTTCCTTTCTTAGCTAATTATTATAATTACATATTATGTACACATATTACGGTGTACAAAATATGTAATTACGGTGCCTATAATATTAGCTCTTTTAACCCTTTATCAACTGAATTACGTTGTCATCAATTTTCCAACTTTATTTTTGCACCAGTAGTCAACTTTCCTTACAGAATAATCCCAGTGAACCCAAGGGAAACCTTTTAATTAATATAAATATCTTAAGTTAATTATTAATTTAATATTTTTCATTCTTACTTTTAGTTTATATTAACTTCTTGCTATTGGAGTTGTATTCTCCGTGTTTTCTAGAATACCATAGGCAAAAATAGTCATATATACGAAAATATAATCCAGATTTAAATGGTATTTAAAAGTACCATCAGTAGATAAAGGGTTAACGTCTATCTTGATTACTGAAAACGTTTAATATTGATTCTTCTGAATTAGAAGAAATGCCGGTCTGCATGAATTGCTATTTTAATAATTCGGATCTAACTGTCGACGATTAACTTATGAAAGTTGTTAAAATTATCACTCACATCGACAAAATAAAATGTTAAGAATTTTTTAAAAAATTATAGTTTTCAGTGTACTTTAGATGCAATATAATAACTTCAATAGTTTTGTTTCTCGTATAATGGAATTTCCTCCATCCATAATGTTCACAAGCACTCAAAACTAATACAAATCATTTCGAAATAAATGGTGATAAAGGAATAGAAAAAAATATGATGCCAAATACAAAATTTTAAAAATACGGAAAGAAAATATTTGTATTTACTTCCAGTTTATTCAGAAAAAAAAAAGAATGTAATGAAAAAGCATTCAATATCAATCATTCATGCTTACGTATATTAGCGCATTAATAAATAACATGTTTTAACATAAAAGGAGCCTCGCTGAGTTATTTAACTGCAACAAACAAATGACTGAAAACAAATTGATATTGTTAGTTTCAATTTTGCCGAGTTACAGATAACGATGAATGATTATATACATTTATTTTATTTTTAAAATTTTGTCTAATTTATAGGACAGCTATAAGGTTGACGCAATAAATGTGCTTAATGTCTTCGCAAAATGAGTATCCTGACAACACATAAATGAGCCACTATGTACAGTAAAGAAAATATTCCGCAGAAAGTAATCGCGTAACACGCTTCTTAGAAGGATGCCAAGAATTCAGAAAACGACATTTGCATTCTTCAAAAATAAGACCGACATTACGATTACGTACAGTACAAAGCATCAGCATACCAAAATTTCTTTATTAATGAAATACATCATTTTTTCGGGGAATCCCACAAATGCGAATAAGGATTTTTTTTCTCGGCATTCCGAAATTAAATTTCCAATTTCTCAAGTTTCTTCTCTTTTTTATAAAGACGATGTTGTTAATGCCAAGGAATCATAAGAACAATATTATGTATATTGTATATTGTACAAATATTGTACTGTATATTGTACAAATCGATAATGCTGGCACAAGACGGTTTTAATTCATTCAAAAAATTTCAATTTTTGAAATAAATATTTTTATCTTAATTTCTGAATAGTCTCAATAAATTTAAAAATATAAATTTTCAAATTTTGCTGGTGAAAGGACGATATTATGCGAGTGCAGGGGTGAATATAAGTATTTTACTAAATAGTTTTTTACTAAAGTATTTTACTAAAAATTAATTTAGTTTTACTAAATTAATTTTTTTTTAATATTTTGTTATCAGCTCCCCAAAGTTGCCAAAATATTTTTTGCGATAATATATCTTATTTAACTCAATTTTGTTATTGCAAACATATATTTAATATTTAAGGAAAATAATCTTATTCCATTATTTCGATATTTTGTAATTTTTTTGCTTGAAATTTCAATTGATATTTTTTTTTCATTTTTGTGCTAAGAAGAAATATGTTTTCGATAATAATAAAATTAGTTTCAAAGTTTATTATCAGTCTGTAAATTATGTGGATTTGATACCAAAAATTCGCGCTATCTGTTACAAATTTTCAAAAAAAGTTAATAACCTGTAAAATTTATGCAATTTGTTTTTGTTTGATGCAATTTTTTTTTCAGTATGCTCATATATTTTTACATATGTCCCCATTTGACAAGAAATCATTTATTCACCCTTTGCACTAGGGCAGGATAAATTAAGTATCTGGTGACAATGCTCTTTTTTTAAATATATTAATACTAAGATACTAATGAAAAACGTCATTAGAAGAATCTCATTTTCCTTTTTAATCCTTTCGGTCCCAAAGGGAACATACATTTTCCGCTGATATTTTAAAATCATCCAAAGAGATAATTAAGTTGGTAAATTATTCAAAAGCATGTTCCAATGGTTTTCTGCTATTACATTCACACACTATTGCAGTTTTTTCCCCGTATCCACTGCATTTTACAAGGTTACTTCAACCCAATGGATAAAAGTATCCCAGTTAAAGAGACCACTGAGACACATTTGCTCCACTGTTAAAATTGCTATCTATAGTTATTTTTTTTAATTTTATCAGAATATAACCCTCTATATTTTATTTGACCGATCAAAGTTCTAAATTATCTTAATTTTGGAAAAGAAAAAAAGCCTAATTAGAGGGTTAAAGCCTGAATACAAAAGTAAATTCCCAGTTCTCATTTAAATAAATAAAATATCAAACAAAATAAGGATAAATTAAACGACAGAATTAACAATGATTTTGTCGATAAATTAAAAATGTGATTTTAAGTGGCTTTCCCCAAAATAAATTGAGTCTTTGATTCACAGTAGGGATTTATAATTTAAAGACAAAGCATGGCGTTATTAAAATAAAAATATTTTTTTATTTTTTCGTATTCTAAAAACCTTAGTTTAAAAAACTTTCATTAAATTTATTTAATTTCTGATTTTCTTTGCAAAATAAACCAAAATCCATTGCGTTTATCAGCGCAGTCTCTGAACTCTGCAATTTCTACTCGGAGTGGCTGTCGGGAGTTTGGACAGGTTGGATAGCATCATCGATTTTCTTGTTAATTTCATGTTGAATAAATAATTTGCCTCCCTCAGATGCCTGCCTTGTCTGTGCTTGCACCGGCATAATTAGGAATGCAAATTGGATTTCTAACTTTTCAAAGATATGGTAGAACTATTTTTCATTCTTTTTTTAGCTATTCGATTTTTCTGTTCAATAAGTCAGTTTCTAATAATAGTTCGAAAAAACTCACAAGACGACATTTGTTTATTAGGTAATGATAAAAAGAAATTAAAAGTTTTATGGGATTTAAATTAAAACTAATTGTATGTTAATTACTCAATTTTTACTTTTTTCTATAAAAAGAGAAGGCATTCTGTTTGTCAAAAAATTCGCACTCGAGGGTTGGTCAAATCTTAATGTTTCAGACCTTCTTGGAACTAAAAGATTCATTTTTGAAACCATCCTTATCTCACTGAGAACACAACTAAAAAGCTTTTTTGAGATAGACGGATAAAATTGATATATATATACACTGAAGTGACAAGTCATGGGATAGCAATATGCAATTATACAGATGGCAGTAGTATCGCAGCGAAAAAGTATAAATACGCAGTTCGTTTTCCAGAGATTTCATTTGTGTTCAAGTTATTAATGTGAACAGATTTCTCGTGATTTATGGCGGCACGACGAGAATTAACAGAATTTGAACGTGGAATGTTAGTTGGAGCTAGACGCATGGGTCATTCCATGGCGGATATCGTTAGTGAATTCAACATTCCGAGATTCACAGTTTCAAGAGTGTGCCGAGAGTATGAAATTTCAGGCATCACATCCCATCATGGACAGCGCAGTGGGCGACCACCTGCACTTAACGACCGAGACCGCCGACGTCTGTGTAGAATGGTCAATGTTAATAGCCAAGCAACACTTCCTCAAATAACTGCAGGAATCAATGTGGGACGTACGAGGGACGTGTCCGATAGAACTGTGCGGCGAAATTTGTCTTCCTTAGGCTATGACAACAGAAGACCGACTCGAGTGCCTTTACTGACAGCACGACATCACCTGCAGCGACTCTCCTGGGCTCGTGAGCATATCGACTGGTCCCTAGACTAGTGGAAAACCGTGGCGTGGTCAGATGAGTCATGATTTCAGTTGTTACGAGCTGATGATAGAGTTCAAGTGTGGCGCAGACCCCACGAAGCCATGGACCCAAACTGTCAGCAAGACACTGTTCAAGTTGGTTGTGGATGCATAATGGTGTGGGCTGTTTTTAAATGGCACGGACTCGGTCCTCTGGTGCAACTGAACCGATCGTTGACTGGAAATGGTTATGTTCAGCTGCTTGCAGATCACTTGCAGCCATTCATGAAATTCATAAAAATAACATCGTTGTGTGGGTACGTGGATGACAATGCGCCATGTCACCAGGCCAGAACTGTTCGCGATTGGTTTGAAGAACATTCTGGACAATTCCAAAGCATGATCTGTCCATCTAGATTGCCCGATATGAATCCCATCGAGCATTTATGGGACATCATCGAAAGGTCCGTTCGTGCCCAAACTCCTGCCCCATCCACACTTTCACAATTATGGACGTCTATACAGACAGCATGGCTCACTATTCCTGCAGAGGACTTCCAACGACTTGTGGACTCCATGACACGTCGAGTTGTTGTACTTCGCCGGGCAAAAGGAGGACCGACACGATATTAACAGTCATCCCATGACTTTTGTCACTTCAGTGTATAACTTTGGCCCCAAGTTTGAGCATTTTTGTCAGATTTTGAATGAAAATCATTCAGAAGAAATGTGTTAGTTCATATGTCCAAGTAAAACGATTACAAAACGTGAAGAGGTAGATAAATAATTGAAAAAATGACATAACATGTATAATATAGTTAATCAAGTTTGTAAGATATCGGTTTATTTTATGTGAGCGTTAGAGACAGTGCTCACATCCAGTTTTAGTCCCAATATTTTATTTACATGCAAATACGGGACACAGCACCCGCATAAAACAGAAATACGAAAGGCACACCACACCATCCCATCCCATCATCTATCGTTTTTCTTAGCCTTATACCCAGACTCATCTCCACTCTCTCGCTTCATCAGTCCTCCATTCCGACTGACTTCCCTTGCCAGTTCCGAATGACTTGTCCTTTCTCCTCAGATTCCCTTATTAACATTCCTCCTATCCTCTGAAATCCATCTCTCATCGACTCTGGTTGATTTCCAATTCAACCCTTTTCCCTCCGCGTTTTTGCGTATCTCCACAAAAATCGTTTCTACGTGAGGTTGAGAAGGGTTGCCAAAATTGGCGGGTCTTACTAAGTTTTAAATCGAAATTATCAAAAAGATTATCGTTTGTCGTTCAATACTTTTGTATACATATAAAGGAGACGGTTTAAATAAATGAAATTTGTTTTGTGGTACTGTGTAAAAATTCGGAAAAAATACTTCATTTTTTACGGTCAGAAAAGGGACCAAATAAAAAACTTGGTTTTCGGACACTTGTGTATTTACCACACTGTAGCTATAAATTTAGAAATATGAGCTCCAAAAAGGTTCACTGCTGTTCGCAACGAAATAACACAAAGTTCGACATATTATGAAGATTGGAAAAAAGATTTATATTTTCTAAAAAAAATCTTTTCAGAGTAAAATGTATAGTTTTCAGCCTAAAACTATACATTTTGCTCTGGAAAACAATCACAGTTTATGATTCGTGAATATCATTGTTGGAATTCCTGGCCTCACCATAACATGATGTAACCCTTTCGAGCAAGCGCATGACGTCAGGAAAAAATCCCATGATCCCACAGTAACAGATTTAAGTTCAAGTTTCGGTTTCGATTCAGTTTAGCTCTGACTGGGTTCGGAGTAAGAACGGATCCAAAGATGGCTGTATGCAATAGAAATAATTTGTACAACTAAAATGATTTATGTAAATATTTGCATATAACTATCTGTACCTGTGCCCTCGTCCAGCAAATAAAAAAATATGAAAACCTTGTATTAATAATTTCGATGTTGTGATCTAATTCATGTCGGAATACCATAATTCTATCTCATTTAGAAGTTCCCAAGATTTTCTATTACATTTAGATGTTTGAATTCGGGTCCTGGAAATCCAAAAAATCATCTTTATTTCTGAAATAATTGCCTATTGACGTGTATAATACGTTGTTAGCTATTCTGTGACAGAAACATTTTATGATACGCGTCGCGTTTCATTCCGGTGCCAGTGGTTAATAGCAAATCCTTTGTTCCAACAAGTATGTGTCATAAGTTGAATTCGTGTAATAACACAAAAGATCAAAAGTCATCTAATACTGATATTTTTAACATTTTACAATGACATAAGGGTTGTTTAGATAGAATTCAACCATCTTTGGTCATGGTTAGAAATCCATTCAGATGGAAGTTTTATCGTTTCTTATCTTAAATATGTTTCATATGCAGATTTGATGAGCACAGATCTGACATTTTCCGCGTCACAATACGTTCGTTTCTGCCCATACTTGCGATTAAAAAAACTCTTCAGTTTACTCTAGATGCGTCGATTCCAAATTTCTTCAAAATTGTTTTTTATAGTGTCAAAACATGCTTTTGATGAGGTTTTTGGCGTCAAAAAAATCCCATAGACGAAAAATAAAAAAAAGATTTATCTGCGCGAGCATCTACAAAAATCAGCTTTTAATAACGCGTCGCCATCCCCTTTACAAAAGTTATGATTAAAAAAATTGAGTTAATGACTACCGCGAATAAAACCTAGAAAAATGTTATTTTGAGCACGCGATTATAGGAAATAAAAGAAATAAGCAACGTGATATTTTTTTTTTAACAATCAATGCGATACAAAGTTTTTCTAATCGTTTGCAATACTAAAGTGACTCATTAAATGAAACTATTAAAATGAATAAAAATATAATTTAACTCGCACGAGCACGTACAAAAACTTGCTGTTCCCTCTTATCTGCTTAGCAAAGCATCTGTCAGATATGAAGGACCTTACTTATTTCACTCCGGTACTCCCCATCCTTCTGAAGGTATGTAGTTAGAATACACATTTTCTTTTTTTTTTACTTCTACTCTTGTAAAATCTTTCTCGTTCGAAACTTTTTTTGGAAATTTCCTAGACTGAAAAAAAGGGACAAAAGAGGAAAAAAGAATAAAAGATCAATTTCCTTTCGTATAATAATGGAGCATTAGGTCCCAGCTAAAAGCAACAGAATCGCTCCATTTCCATGCTTTTCCCACGAGGGATCCGAGAGATTTCGCGGGCATTTATAAAGGAAAAGAAGTTAACTGGGAAGTCTTTTTTTTAAACTATCGAACAGATAGAAACGTAGATCGTATTCTTTCGGTAATGCTGCTACAGAGTGATATATATCGAGTCCACAGCTATAATTTTAAACATCCAGAAACCAATTTAATGTTAAAACAAATTTTGCATTCAAATTTTGATGAATCCTCAAGAAGATGCTTTTCCTCTCACAAAAGAATCGTAGATGCAGATAAATACACATCTTTGGACTGATGGAGGTTAGTTTGTATCTACGAATATGATATTTAGAGAATGGATAAGGCAGATTTCAGAAAAAATCGAACAAAGATAATTCTATATATCCATCTTCAAGCATATGAACCAAGTAATTCAATATCACGAAAAAGAGAAAGTTAAAGTTAATCATATAGATTCATTATTAGAATCGTTTACTTGTATCAAAAATAAATATGTTGTGGAGTGGATTGCCTGTCTGTTAATTTAGTTATGTTAATAATATATTTTAGTAACATTGTGAAAAATTTAATTTGTTTTTTAATATGAATATCATTTGAAGAAAAAATAAAATAATGAAAATTTTGAACTGGTAATAATAACAATCACTTAATGATTTTCTTATTCATAGATAAAGAAATCATATGATTATAAAGCTTCACAAAGAAAAAAATAAAATTCCAACAAATAATATTAAAAATTATTTTACAGGACATGTCAATTGACAGCTGATATAGCCAATTAATGCAATATATTGAAGAACTGTAGATACCCGTAATTTAATTAATATTTTTAATAATTCAAAGTGTGTATATAATGTAGTCATAATATTTCATAATATAAAAAATTGAATTTCTTCTAAATTTATTTAATTAAAAATTAGATTGAAATTTTTTTTAATATCTCTGTTTCAACCGAAGAAAACTGCCTGTTCGAAAATATGATGTGGAATTCATGTTTTGAAAAGAAAAATGATTTCTCTAATTTCACTTTCCTGAACCCACACTCGATTGTTACGAACTTGAAATTTTGACAATCTTTCATGTCTTAAACTTTATTGATTTTGGAAAATATATTTTTAGCATTATGTCTGTCGGTCCATCTGTATGTGGCAAAAATAAAGATGCTTTTAGTAAGACGAATGAAATTTGGTATATAGTCTTTACACTAAATTTGTCGATTTCTATCCATTTTGACTATACTTGTTTTAGATTAAGTTCATTTGTCCGTCCGTCTATTTGAAGATATATAACATAATAATCGCGAATAGAGCTAGATGGATTAAATTTGGTATACAGATTTATTAACTTTAGTTTAGGCATCGATCCAATTTTCCGTGAAATCTAATAAGAGATTGAGTGTTTATCCATCAACACTTTAAGATGCATGCAAACTACCGGATAGCTTGGTTGGCAGGGCATTGTATTGCGAGTTCGAACCCCGCTGGCCGAAGACTCCCTGCATATGGAGACTGGTGCTTTATAGCTATAAATCTGTCGTATCCATAAAGTCCTCCAAATCTTGACAGCACCACTGGGGTGCTAGATCAGAGGTTATAATTCTTCTCTTCAGGTTTAAATTATAATCTGTGGATGGGTGAGGGAAAAGCATGAATGAAGTCAGCCCAATGAAAAGGGCGGTGATGCACGAGTAGCTGAGATGTACTCTTGGCCCTAAGTTGCGCCTCTCAAACACGAGACACTAAACTAGGCTTAAAATCACTGACTTCGTCAGCGTGCTAACTATAACAAGTGTCATAAGCAAAAAGTAAAAGAAAAATGTAAGCGCAATCACTCAAAAAAACGCAGTAACTTAGATGTAACAATTTTAGTACGCAGTTTTACGACTAATTGCAGTTCTGAATCAAATTTTGGCTTTAATAACTTCGGGCAAAAATGCGCCCAAAGCATGCTCCACCTTCAATTGAGAGTATTCGAGCAAGTTTTGAGGAGATCATTAGAACAGCTTAAGCGAAAAGATGGAGGAATTAATTTGCTCTCACATTCATAGTGCGGATATAAATAGCGAAAAAGATGAACAGCGATAAAGAATCACCTTTTTCCGGTATGCCATTAATTCACCTCGAGGACACTGCATTACTTCAGCTCGTTAATAGTCACTACAAATAATCGTTTTCCTCGCGACCGGGACCATTTCTGCGCAAATTGGTGTAATTTCCGTCTCTCCTTTCTTCCGCTGATCGAGAATAATTACTCAATTCGGAGACTCATTAAGACCTGCGAGTGAGTCACCGAGTAATTCTTTCTAACAATACGAAAAACGTCCATTCCATACCAGTACTTAACTGTAATTAGAAATGGCATTCTTCAGGTGGCATTTATTATTTTCATATGAAGAGTTTTCTAAGAATGAAATAAAGAAAGAAATACGGCTTAGAAATGTATTGTTTATGGGGGGTTTTTTATTTTATCGTAGTGGTAAATTGCAAATCTTAAATACCCATTGATGCTAACTAATATTTGTCCAGTGAAATTTTTCTTTTGTCCTTTCATCTTCAATAAAACTAGCATGGTCAAATTTCGCTTAACCCTTCATCTACAGACGGTATTTATAAGTACCATTTAAATCTGGATTATATTTCAGTAATATGACTATTTTTGCAGATGGTATTCTAAAAAACGAGCAGAATGTAACCCAAATAGCAAGAAGTTAATATAAGCTAAATGTAGAAATGAAAAATATTTAATTAACAGTTAATTAAGATATTTATATTAATTGAAAGTTCTCTCTTGGGTCTTCTGAGATTATTCTGCAAGGAAAGTTGACTACTGATGCAAAAAGGAAATTGGAAAATTATTGGCAACATAATTCAGTAGATAAAAGGTTAAAAAGTGCCTCCTATGACAAGCTAAAGAAAATGTGAAAAAGTGATTCGCTTAACAAGCGATGTTTCTTAGAACGAATGGCGAGAAGACACTGTGATGACGCATGCTGGAATGACCTGTATGACCCTGGGCTTGAGCTCTTGAATGACCTTATATCTCTGATCTTGAAGATCTCTGGCCCGGGCACGACTCCGAGGGATTTCTACATGTACCCAAGGAGCCTTAATCCTTGAATTTTTTTTATCTCGCGATGGGGATTTGGCTGCAAATTTTTATTTCTATTTATAAATTTTATATGACTTCAGATTTTTATTTCCAAAATCCTGCATATGAGAATTTTATGCTTGGTCGTTGAATAGAGAAAATAGAACATATATTTTTGGGCGACTGAATCTTAAAATTTTACACAAAACTACAATCTTAACGATAAAAAATTATACCAAATTTTAATTATTTATTTCAGTATTTCTAAGCTCATGCGTGAGAAAGTGCCGCTAGACAGACGGTCAACATTTTGGCAGATTTGCTTTAAAATTTGATACAAATATACACTATATGTGCTTAAACAGTGTATAAAATATCATTTATATAGTGTATGATGATATTTAGTACACAGAATTCTATGTACCATTCTTTGTGGTTGGAATTTACCTTTATTTGGAGCACTAGATAGATTTCCTATAAAATGGATAAAAACATTTGATGAACCGGGATAGTCTGGTTGGTAGATCATTGGACTCATATTCCTTAAATTGCGAGTTCGAACCACGGCGGTCAAAGATTACCCGAGTGTGTGGTGATGGCGCTCGTTAAATCTGCCGTGGTCACAAAGACCTCCATGTCGAGAGTTATACCACCGGGGGTACTGGGTCAGAAGTGATCGTTCTCTCTTCCAGATATAATTTATGATATGTGAATGAATGAATGAATGAAATGCATGAGTGAAGTCCGCCCCATAAAAAGGATCTGTGACGAGTGTGAGCTAGAAATCAGACCTCTGCCCTGAGGTGCTCAGGGATCTATACCCTCAGAAGGTAGTACAACCCTTTTTCCATTAAAAACCGACCCGAGAACAACAACAAAACATTTGATGGAAATTTACAAATTTGGTGTAAAGACCTCATAATAAATTCCCCTTATTTACCAGAAAGAGCTTTTGATCCATCGTGCTCTTAAAAATAATTCTTAAAGTATCTTTAGTTTTACTTAATTCTTCAACATTCGTGAGAATTTGTCATGCTTTATATATTAGAAAGTAATCAGCGAGATATGTCTCTTCAAAACTCAAATAAAAGTCCGGTTCCTCACCACTGAAAAAAAAATTGCGGGCCTTAGATAAAAGAGTATAGACCTCGCATAAAATTAGCTTACAATTGTTTTTTCTAATGGTATTTGCCATGGACAAACTCTGACTCAGTCAGAGATTTTATGCCGAAGGTGTGTTATTGTTTTTAAGTAGCGCCAACTAGGTCAAGAGTACGTCTTAGCGACTAACGCATCACAATTTGCTAGCGAAGCCTTTTTTTTTTACACATCTCACATATAGAACAGATAAAGAGTAACCATGCCCGAACCGGGACTCGAATCTAGGACGCCCAGACCACGGAGAAGACGTGTTGCCCCTCTACCATTACGTTGGCACCCTATTGTTAAGCAATATTAATCTTTGAACTAAATTTGGTATTTTGAATGACTCGGTCGTGGAATTCTTGGCTGGTTTTTTTGATAATCAATCCTTGACGTGGTTAATAATACACGAAAACCGTATTTGTGTTTATGATTCATTCCTTCAAATTGAACAAAGAGAGACTTGTAATTACAAAGTCTTACACCAATTCCCATATATATTTGAACCATTGCGTTTTATTTACTATCGCTTTTGCATGCTCCTGAAAGTACAGACAGGCAGAAGAAAGCAATGACCCTACGCTCGATTATTAGCCTGAAAATTTAATAGTTACCTACACTATATATATATTTAACCTATGTATCAAGTTTTATCCATCTAGTTCTCTTCATTTTATAATTATCTGTTTAATTTATATTTCGGACAGATTGACTTCCTCTGAGTAGTTTACTCAAAACTTGATATAACTCTAGATTTGATTAATACACAGTATGCGAGCTTTATCCACAAAGCTCAAAATGTTTTTGAGATTTTTTTTTATCACAGACAGATATAAGGCCAAAAAATATAGTTTCCGAAATCAAAGAGAACGTCAAGATTTGTTCAAATCTTGAGTTAGAATTTTTTTGAGCGATTACAATATTTTTGTTTACACTTTGCAGAAAAGAAGTAAGCTAACACCTTCGTTTTACTAAGAAAAAGTACGTAAACTAAAATCTAGTATGTTTTTCCTCTTGAAATTACTATTACATCCCATAGAAATCTTTTTTGATCTGTTGAAGAGATACCCCTAAAGAAATGTTGGTCATTTCTCGATTAGACGTGATCCTGTTGTTCTTCCAGTGTTAAAGTGAATATGCAGTTACACAACAAAATAAGTCATGCTTGATCTAATTATGGATTCTTAAGTCAAAGTTTTAACTGGTGTTCGATGCCGCAGGCTAAATTTGAGGTGAGAGAAACGAACTTAATCTGGATGGAACATGTTGCTCTTGTATCGGATGCAAATTTAATTTTAGAGCTGTCACTTGCTCTTAGCAGTGAAATAGTTGGTCAGAAAATCCGAGTTTATAATTTTTTAAAATTATAGTTGCTTATAAGTTTGGAAGGAAAGATATAATTTGTAAAAAAGGAATAGTTTGTAAGGTATAATAATTTGTAAGGGAAGGTATAATTTGTTAAGAAAGGTTTCGCAAAAAATTAAGCCTGATTTGATTTTCGAAAGCTGTTATATTCTCGATATCTAATTATTAATTATTCTTTTCAGAAAATAAATCTCCACAAATTAAGGTCATACTTTTTTTAGTTAATTTTCATCCTTTTTTCCTGGCTATTGCAACACCATTTAAAATAGTAGACATTTTTTTTCAGTTCCCGAAATCATATTATCGCTTTCGGATATTTAGCATATTATTTCTTATTGGAATCTCTTTTGACAGCTAAGATTGTAAAATCAATTAAAGCATGTAAAAAAAATTGTTATTAGTCAGTTTGGAATAAGTAACGCAACTTCTTATACACATGATAGTTTATATTCGCACTAAAGACGAGAATTGCAATCAAGGGCCAGAAAAATATACCTGCATCATAACGAGGCATGAACGCAGAAAATACAAACTAGAGCAAGGAGGCTATCAACTCAATTGCATCAGCATAAAGTTGTAGACGTCCTAACTTAAAGTTAGCGTGCCATTTCCATGATCTGGGCGTCCAGGATTCGAGTCCCGGTTAAGGCATGGTTCTTCTGTGTTCTATCTGTGAGGCGTGTTAATGAGCCCCCCTGTAAAAAAGGGCTGAAAGGCGAATGTGATGCATGAAGTATCCAAGTTGTACTATACTGAAAAAACAAGAGACGTTCACTTAAATTAAATCACGGACGAATAACCGTCAGTGGGCTTATGAAAGCGCCATATGTCCCAAAAGCAAAAAGCTGGGTGCCAGGTGCAATAGTATAAAATGTAATGATAAAATACCCTTAACAGTATACAAATAAAAGAAAAGAAAATATTACTAAATTACATATATTATCAAAAATATAAATATATCTAAATAGCTTCGTTATTTCATTCTAGAATTTTTAAGAGCGAAAATTTTTAAATTCAAGAGCTCTATTCACTAAGAGAAAAGAAGACACAAGAAATCAAGAAATAGGAGAAAAACCAAGATTAATTGAGCGCAAAAATAGACCTAACCATTGCTAAATAAATTATACCTTTGAACGTTGATCACCATCGACAGTATTCACAAACCCTATTTGATCGTAACTTGCTAGTTAACTCGAAAATTTGTAATTCTCCATGCCAAGACACCAAGTTCTATAGCACCCGTTAACTCAGAATTTTGACATCTCACAATTTGGCTTGAAAGTTTCCGTATTGGTCCCTCTGTGCAACAAAAAACGTTCAGGAAAACAGAATATTTTGAAATTGTGATTTTCAATGAACTTTTTTCCACAGTGACTTTTTTGAACACACACACAGGTATCTTAATTTAAATCCTAATTAATTTCCTAATTTTTACCTTAAATAGCCCATTTTAACTTGATTCTCAAATGTTCTATTTCCTAATCCAATTCTCTCATTTATTTTTTTATACCGTGAGCGAAAAAATAAAACTCTTTCAAACCCATTCATCTTTTTAAAGTATACTTAAAATTCTCTTGCCTAAGTCGATACTTGTCAAATCCCTATCAGAACTTTTTTTATTGATCTTAAAACATTAATTAATTAATTTTAATCTCAAAACAAATTACGCTCATTTTTTGCTTTGGTGTCCCAATGCAGACTGGACACATTGAGGATTGACAATTTTTCTTATCACTTTTATCTCTTATATTGAAAGATCTGACGCGTAAAATAATTTGAATTCCATGAACTTCTTTTCCAGCAAGTATCTTCAAAAATACTTTTATAATATTATATTATGCAAAAATGCTTTTATATATTATTCTATATCAACTTATAATTGAAGAGAACGTCTCGGATTTTTAGAAGTGATAAATATTTGCTGTTATCAACAAACAAAAATTTGTTCTTATTAAAAATTGCAATTGCTAATGACTAAATCGATAAACTAATGTATAGAGGAAAAATGTGCAGCTAGGCTCAATAACCGTAGAATTATTTTGATCCCAATGGAAAAGCTTGTACATTTAAATGAGGGAAAATTATTAAAAATTCACAATTAACAATACTAAGTATTAATTTTTATTTTAGAGAACCAAAGCCGTTTCCAGAGTCAAATAGCTTTTTATTCTCTTCCTCGATAAACCTGACGTTAAAAAGTTTATTATGCCACAACACGATGTTTTCAGGATGAAGTTTTTAGCGTCAAAATCTGTAGGCGAAAAATAAAAATTTTACTTTGCGCACGAGCATTTCAGAAATCAGATTTAAATAACGTGATGCCATTGCATATACAAAAGCTCCGATTTTTAACAAATAAGTTGTTGACTACAGCAAATATAACCTAGAAAAATGCCATTTCGAGTACACGATTATATGAAAGTAAATTAATAGGAAATGTGATATTTTTTAAAACAATAAATGCCAGACAAAGTTTTTTTTGGATTGTTTGCTATAATAAAGTGACTGGTTCGATTAAACAAAATTAAGATGAATAAAAATATAATTCAACTCGCACGAGCACGTTGGTGCTTGGTCGTTCAAGAAATGATGTTTTGACATGACGCACTGAAATAGGCATAGCAGATTTCATTTTAATTTTTTTTTCGGTACTGCTCATTTGTAACGGCAATCAAAATTCGCCAAGAAATTTTTTTACCAATTTGGTGATTTTAATCGTCAAATTATATAACATGTGATTCGCAAGTTCAAAATTTCTCTTTATAAATAATAATATCCTTGAGTATCTTTTCATAATTTGATGAAGTTTTTTCTTGGCACATTTTAGTTGCTGTTAAAACAGAATTGTACTTTTCCTTCCTTAATTAGACTGCAACAAGTTTCCGAGACTAATGTATCTTGTTTTTGACATCATCTATGATGCCTGTTCACCAGTTTGAAATGTGGCGAGAAAAGTAAATGTTACATCCATTTTCACGTCTCGCACACTTTTATTCTTTACTTTCATTTTTATCTTGCGGCTAAGCGGTGAAAAATGGCATTGTAGATGACAAAAAGTTAAATAATGGGAAGTAAAGGAAAATAAATCATCTCCTAGAGTCCACGAAGAGAAAATAAATTATGTTTCAGAAACCCCTTAAGAGAAAAAGTAGCTTTCAAGACATGCTTCCACCCAAATGAACAAGTACTGAAAGGATTTGATTTGAATCTTTTTCTGGTTCATTAGAATTAATAAAATGTACGAATGAGAACTAATGTTCTGATTGAATAAAGATGTCTTATGTAATAACATAAACTAATAATAAAAAGTTTCAAAAGTTTATAAAAACTCTATAAATAAATGTAAAATGTAAAAAATATACAAGAAAATAAAAAAAATTATAAAAACACATTAAATTATAATAAATGTAACAAGTTTAAAAACCAACATGCTGACGAAGTCTCCTCGGAGTTTTGTCGCATAATCTTCAATAGAATGGCATCTCCCTATCCGCACTTATGAAGTTTATAGACACCACTCAAGTTCTCAACTTTTTTTTTCAGATGTTAGCATCAGAGCATCTTATACTTACTTCTTGGCACAACAAGAAAAAAACCGAATATGCATTTTGAGCACCTTTTTTAAGGCTGATTAAAACGTTGCACTCCGATGGTATTGCAAAACCTTAAACTTGTGTATTGAATTTTATCCGACTAGCTTTTTTCACCGTTCCAAATTGTACATCATTTTGACGTTTTATTTATTTATTTTTCAAATTTAACTGTTAAAAACGCCTACATAATGGTTAAGATATGTAGATTAATTTTCAAAGAAATTCGACTTAAAAGGATCATCTACATTTTCCATAGCAAGAAACAAATCTTTGAATTGGGTGAATTTTGCATCTAATTATTTTTCGGTGGGCAAAGGTTTAAAGTATATATCTGAACTAAAATTTTAGGTACACTACAACGTACTAATATTCATTTACCTAACCAAGTAATTGCGTTTTTCAATTATGTACATTTGGCCAGGATAGTTAGGTTGATAAGGCGTTGGATTCGCATCCCAAGGAATGCAAATTCGAACCCGCTCTGTGAAGACTCTTCGAATGAAGCCTTCCAAGTCGAGAGTAATACCATTGGGGATTACCGAGTCAGAGGCGATTGTTCTCTGTTCCAGATCTAAATTACGATCTGTGGATGAATGAAGGAAGTCCGTCCCGTAAAATTGTTTTATGACGTGTGTGAGCTAGAAATCACACTTTGCCCTTGGGTGCTCAGGAGTCCAAAGTACCCTCAGAAGCTATTGCAATTCTCCTTCCGTTGTAAAATGGAATAGAAGAACAGCAATTACGTTCGTGTGCTTCCGAATGTATATTTCGAAATACAATTTATCTCTTAACTGACTGTTTAACATTTGATGCAGGTTTAGAATTTCCATACTTAATGATCTACAGTTAGTATCTTAAAACTGAGTCTCTTTTTTTTCTTCTTTTAGCTATTCATGTTTTGAAAATATAATGCTTAGTTACATTCACATAGACGAGCTCCTTAAGAATGCATTTCTTTCAAAAAATTAAATTTACAAATTTGATGTAAAAGCAATATATAAGATTTCATTTGCTTACCTTGACGGTTTAGAATCATGTTCACAGGATTAACAATAATTCCAAATGCTCTCTTTAAAATTTTCTCGAATATTCTCTAATAAAAATATTATCCTAGATAACAAATATATCATCCCAGGGAATAAAGATACTATCACAGAGAATAAAGATATTATCACAGAGAATAAAAATATTATCTCTAATGAAGGTGTTATCCAAGAGTGTATCCCCATGGCATTAAGGTACAATAGTTACGTAATATTAACCTTTGGCATAAAATTAACATTTGTACGGAATCTATCGCGTCCTCTTTGGATAGATATTTTGGCGATTAATTCCTAATAAGCGTTTAATCGTATCCAAGAATCGAATTTGTAATTTAGAAGCGTTTTTCCAAACCAATAAAAACAAAACTTTACCGCAGAATTTCTCTCTTAAAGTCACAAAATCATAAACCAAACTTGATATATTTAAATAATTACGTTTTTGAATGATCGTATCTATATATGTCTGAAAATGAAGATTGATAGATCTGGCTTAAAATTTGAAACGTGAATACACTGCAAAACGTTCAACTTGTTTAATGAATTTTATCCGACTAGGTTTTTTTGTATTTTTATCGTGTTAATTTCTATTTGAAAATCAGAAGAAATAAATTTATTTTTAATTGATTTTGTTCAATACGTTATAGAAATCTACAATTGTAGTATCAAGATTCTATATATATTCTGTAACCTAAAGAAGTGATACAAAGAAATTTCATATAGAGAAGGCAAAGAGGAAGATAAACACAAACTGACTACTCCTACCTCCTGAAAGGCGCACGGAAATACTTGAATGACCTAACCGCCACGATAGCAAACCGGGGGGTGCTGTGGTTGAGTCCTATGGGCATTAACCGGCTACGGTACAACCCTTACCATAGGAAGTACATCGTTTTGTCGATGGGAGGAGAAAACCCACCCCCTTACCTTTTCGTGTACCCACAGGAGTGCCGAGAACCAACCACCCTACAGGATGCTTTTTTAATTTTGAAGTAACCCCTATGCAACAAACAACTATATAGAAATGTAGAGAAAGAACATAGAGAAACTCGAAAATCTTTGCAATTGCGCTTTTTTATTTTATATTTTTCACGATTACAGTACTCTCTCCATCCTGCGCATTTGAGAGCAAAAAAGAATGAAATCAGATAAAATGTACAAAAAGAAGAAAAAAATTCCATTCACGTTATCTAACTTGTCAGATCTTAAAAATGCGAAATAAAAATAAAAGGAAGTTCCGGATTAATATTGAAACGAGAGAGAGAGAGAAAAAAAGACAAGGTGATGGGTTGAGAATCCGCGACTTTTTATCTGCGCCTCCGAATCGCATCGATTACACGACGGAGGAAATTGATCTCCTAACCCCTCAACTCCAGATTCCTTTTTTCCCCGGGTATATTACTGGAGAGTTCCGGGGGGGGGGGCGCAGAAATTCATTCCACCACAGAGCGAGGGTGGGATGGAGGAGGTGTAAATTCCTTCTTCCGCAGTCGAAATCAGGAAGATCCGTCATTTTTGACAGCCGATGTTTTCCAGAGGGTGTCGAGTGCCCCGATACGACAGAATGGGCGAGGGAGGGAAGGCGGCGGGCAGAGGTTTTTCATATTGTCCCCGAGGTTGATGTCAAAGGGATAGACCAGGTCGTGCTGACGGGGGGGGGAGGAATTGTGAAAGATGCGTTGTACAGACAGATTTTTTTTTCTCAAAGATGTACGAACGTAAGAAGTGGTAGAGTTTTTCAAAATGCCCTCTCGGCAGGAATTGTGGAATGTGAAGAAAAAGAAGTGACCGGAAATAAACAAATAAAAGTTACTTGAAAGATTTATTACCTTGCATAAGGCTACATTTGAAGAAAAGAAAGCTTCTCTTCTTATTTCCTTTCTAAACTTTGAAATCGCGAAATAAGAAGCAGCACTATTCGTCGAAGTTTCCCGAGACTGCCACTTTCCGACTATTCTACCTCTCTAAGTGGTGCAACGTGACAAAATGAGTACATTACCGAAATGCTTCGTCATTCTGCGACCTAAATTTGCTTCCCACAACATACTTCTCAGTTAATATTTTTTCACGCGTCTATGTGAATGCCATGTACTATTTTATTTTACCTTAAATTTGCATATTGACTGTTTATGTGGCTAACTCAAGTGGCAAAGGAGGAACATGGATATTTTATATAACATCTTTAACTTCGAAATTATCTAGAATTGTTAATCGCCTGGGGGGTATTAGTTGCGGTGGCAATTTATCGGACATGGCAATATCAGATTTGAATGTCGGAGGCAACTTAACTCTTGTTTCGAATCTTACATGTCCGGCTTATTTTCTTTGTATAGTTTCGTTTTCTGATGCATGTCAACTAAAACTCCGAATATGTGTTCATGTAAATAGTTATATATATGCGTGATTATATTGTAAATAAATTAGTATTTTTCTAAATAGCCTCATCAAGGAGCTGGGTACATTAATCATACACAACACATCGCTTCCGTAGATCGTGTATATAACATTCTGAAAAGCGACCGAAATCATCTAGCATTGCTTATTGCATCGTTATCAAAAAAATTCAATAACAAATTTTAAAAAAAGTAATTTAACAAAAATTGAGTAATTCGTAAAAAATATAACATTGAGTATAAAAATCTTCTCTTTATTCATCGTAACATAAAGCGCAACTTAAAGTAGTAAATGACATCATATTGGCCCCTGACAATAAATGGAAATTGTTTTTAAATATTTTACAGTGAAATAATATGACTTTTCGACAATATTATGATGTATCCGTGATTTTTACGCCTCCTAAATGCGCATATGATATAAAGGTCCCTTCACTGTTCATCTCCTTTCATCTTCCTTCTCATTCTTATTTTAACTGAATACAAGTCTATCGGCGCATGCGCAACAGATCAGAGGGTTTTCGAATTTGAGAATGGACAAGTTTTCTGGGTTGTTGTTTTTTATTTAACTAACGTCATTTAAGTTATTCAAAATTTATTAACAACTTAGCATACGATAATCCATATGAAAATCTCAGAAGCTCATTTTCGATATATAAAACCAAATACGAGTTTTAATTCTTTCGCATTATTGTGTTTACATGTCCGAAAAAGACGAATCGACAAATGATCAACTGGTTAGAAATTTAAAATATGCTAATACATCGGATGCTTAAAAAGGTGTGCCGAAATTTCATCCATCCAGCTACCCCAATTATCGGTCTTGCTTGATTTTTCACATCATTTACCTGAGTGGAAATTTTTGAAAATTTTATAGGTATGTGCAAATATAGTGTAAAAACAACACACTAAATTTCATCTGTATAACTTAGCACTCGGTTTACTGGCCGTGTCCTTTTTTACGCATTTCGAATTTTATAAGGAAACTTACAAAACCCGTTTGCATTTTTATTTTATTTCTCGTAATGACTTTTATCCATGGATCGAGGTAAATATATATTGAATGTCTATTTTCTTCAAAAGAGTCGAAGTATTGAAATTCTCTTTGGGTTGTACCTATCTGTACGGATAGGCGTCCATTTGAGGCGATCATCATTTAGACAAAATTTTGAGTAAACATGCAAACATCGTGTCAATAATAAATGTGAATGCACCGACAATACTTCGGTCCGATATCCCGAATGAAACAAGCGATAAAGAACCATTACCGATGAGCAATGACAGAAAGAACAAACGCAGAATGTCAATGGATGTCCGAGCGCGAAGAGATTTTGAAGGTTTCATTTGCTTAGTTCGAGTATTGAAAAATAAAATACTAGAGTATCTTTTGAATTATCAATATTATTGTGAGCCTCCATTTGATATTGTTTTGACAAAAAGCCCTTCTTTATCATCTGAATATGTCTAGAAGAGGAAATGAAATTTTACAAAACATAGTCCGTATTTGCGAGGAGTATTTGTTCATGCGTCAAATTGATGCGTGTTCGTAGAGTTAAGTGCATAAGAAACTTCCGTAAACCTAGTGTTAAAGCGACTTTGAATTATTCTGTTCATAGAATAGGTGACATAACTCTAAAATTGAAATGATCCGATTCATGAAGAAGATTCGCCAAGCATTCGAATTTGAAGTCTTAGAAGATCAAAATACTTTCTCTTAGTAAATCTGGTTTACAAGAAAATAAAAGGAACATTGTTCTATATTCACAATTAAATGTCAATTCTAAATTAAGTTTTCAGATGATATTCACGTGAGAAATGAAATTGTCGAAAATTGATGCCATTATGCCCAAAGATTATGATAGCGTTTGAAGCTTAAATGTCTACTACTATTATTCAATGAAGAAGCTTAACCAGATCAAATCTAGCTTAATTGATTTCGCTATATATGCGTGAAACTTAATAAGAATAATGCATTTGCATTCTACGATGCTACTGTAGGAATGGTCATGGCGATTTATTATTATTTCATCTCTTTCCAGTAGACTATCGAATGCTTACATATAATTTCATCCTATAATAACCTCAAAATTGTAAATTTCTTTAGTTTGACCCGTAACTATCTATTCTGATCTCTGAACTGTTGAATTATTTCTATAAGGGATATGCGTTTATGTTTGAGCAGGAAACTTGGAATACAAACTAAACTTATACTACAGCAGACATTTGAAACTTAAGTGTTA
The DNA here is from genome assembly GCA_026289955.1 of Argiope argentata. Classification (NCBI taxonomy): domain Eukaryota; kingdom Metazoa; phylum Arthropoda; class Arachnida; order Araneae; family Araneidae; genus Argiope; species Argiope argentata. The sequence goes on along the minus strand of JAOUZG010052505.1, from coordinate 77,766 downwards.
ATTTACGATTGATTAACAAAACATCAACCAAAAAGACATTTGTTTTAGGTCTTAAAGTTCACAACAAACAGGAATTCTTCATAACAAATCTCTGATACTCATTTATATAGTTTTTACTCCATTATTAAACTTGAGAACTCCATTATCATCAAAAAATTCTCAAGTATGAGATGAATTTTTCATTTTTGAGGCCTCTCTTAGTCTGACAAAGTTCTTTTCTTTTCTTATGTTAGCTTCATTTTTGGCAAATAATTTATCGTGTTTCTCCAAAAATAGGATCTCATCAAAAATTAAATAGCTTAGCTTCTCAAGCATTAACTAAGAGAAAAAGCTGTATTGGCACTACGGTTAACTGCCAAATAATATCTTAATCATCCGATAAGATTACCTCAAAAGCCAAAAGAAATATGTAATTGACGACAAGAAGTTGTGAGAAACCTTAGATGAGAAAGCTTAAAGATTTCTGCTAAATTTTTCTGTATGGCTACACGTTTTCCCATTGGCAGTAAATCGCTTCAATATTTTCAGAACTAACTTACAAATTTACCGCTTTATTTACTTTTCATACTATATTAAATCTTATTTATTTAATTTAGATTTTTCTAATAATTGTCGTTACATGCTCCAACTTTTGTAAATATCTCTGCAAGAAAAATTGAATGAATTATTGAAAAAAAATTATTTCTTGTGACATTGCAGAGGATATAATGAGCCACTGAATACAATAATTATCCTCTATTATTGGAAGACATAAGAGGAGGAAATTGCACTAAATTGATAAAATTACCCTCGAATATTAAGAAAAAGAGGCCGCTATTTGTAAAAGGGGAGAATTTGCTCTTCATAATTATGGAGTTCTAGACGGTGGTTGCAGAAATTCAGTGACAATATTCTTAAATTGACAAATACTTTATTACCAACAATCCTTTATCCTGTGTAAAAAAGGCAAATTAACTCATTGTTGCCGGGGGAAAAATTAAAATCTACGATTCATTTTTGCGTTGGTTTTATATCTGTAATAAAAGTTCTAAGTAACGAAGAAAGTTATTATTATAAAAATTATTTCTCAAAACCATCAATACTGACAGGCAAACAGGCAGACAATTAAAGACAGAAAAGCACGGAATAATGTCTGACATATCTTTACATGATTAACATTAAAATAGCACAATACGAAATAGGTAAAGAAACTATCCTAACATCAAAAACCAGCTGATTTTTTACTTTCAATAGATTTGCTTTCAGAATAATACATATAAGTTAGGAGGGGAGGGGGAGGTCCCGCAAAAATTTCCTAACATAATGTCTATTAAAGATGTATTCCACAGTATATTTTGCATGGCATTGGTCCAAAATAGTTTCGAATTATTAATCTTAAGATTAAATTTGGCATTTTTATGCAATGCAAAATCTATTATGTAATGAGTTTTTATGGCGATTTACCTCTGACATGTGAGTAATATCCGAAGGAATTTCTGCCTCAGAAGTGTCTGCTCCAACCGATTGAAACATTCATTTTACACTGAACTGTGCTTTTAGTCACAAAATCCCATACATGTGGCGCTAGCTTCATAAGCTATATAACATCTATGATATTGAAATATGCTTTTGTACCGTGGTTATGTTACTCGGCTACTGGCTAAAGCGTCACGGGCTCGTACCGAGACCTTCAACCGCCACATTGGTGACCTTGACAACACAACCTCATGCAACTGCTGTGGCATCATCTACCCGCATCAAAAGTCGTCAGATTCACTTGACGCAGCAATAAAAAACAAATCCGTCAGATCCACTTGACGCACCAGGCAGCAACACCCACATTCGCTTCCCAACGCACTCACATTCTCGCCATATCACAAGGTGCTATAAAATAATTCGTCTCCCCCCGACTCACTGGTCTGGAAGTGCTGTGACGCTAGCTTCATAAGCCATATAACATCTACGATACGGAAGTATACTTTTGTACTGTGGGCATGTTACTCGGCTACTGGCCCTAGCGTCACGGGTTCGTACCGCGACTTTCAACCCACCGCATACATTACAACCTCGCTTAATGGGCACCTCGTTTACGAGGGATTCGCGAGACTATTTTTGCCGATGATATTTTAAAAAACACGGAGTACGTAACCCAATTATCAAGAAGTTAATATAACCTAGAAGTAGAAATGAAAAATAATAATTAAGATTTCTATTACTTTAAAAATTTTCTTTTGGGTTCTCTGAGATTATTCTGCAAGAAAACTTAACTACTGCTGCAAAAATGAAGTTGGAAAGTTCATAGCAACATAATTCAGTAGATTTCTCCAGGTCCAAGCCCTAAATAAATTTCCTACTCATATCTCAAACAAGCTCTCCTCCAGGATATAATAACTAACAGAATTCCTCTACTCATATTACCTGTTGAAAAAAAAACCCATATCATAATATTGTATGTAGTTACTTTTTATATATACAATAAGTAAACTAATTTTTTTCCTTAATAAATATTTCCTCGCATATCCTTTCAAACAACAGAGAATCCTAGCGATTCCAAGTTCGGCGGTATTCTGTGACGAAAGAAAGATCTAAAAGTAGACCAGAACGCTCTTCAAAGCAGATGGTTGGACACTGATTTATAAAATTTAGTATGTATTGGATAGTAATTTAAGAACGGCAAACTTGCGATTCAATTGCCCGTGCATAAATCATTGCGTTAGTTTGTAACTTTGCTTGCTTCTCTAATAACGATATGTACCCATTTTACTGCACGAAATTGTGAACCTTTGGCGGGACTTTGAATGTCAACAGAGATCACACTTCTGACTTAAACAAGTGGTGTGTTCTTAGTAAAGAAAAGAAGGGCTTTGGAATTAACTGCATACCATTGGCGAACAATAATTGTGAAATAAAATTTTTTTCGCAAATCCAACATTTTTAGAGAATTTAACGCGTGATTATGGGTGATCAATGGCCGAAACAAGCACTAGAAAATTTATTCTATATTTTCAACGTATGGGGGGTATCCAAATGAAACTAACAACGGATGTAAATAACCAACTACAGTCACAAAAAAATCATATTTACGTCATTGCGTTTCGAGCTGTTGCGTTTATTTGAAGAAAAAGAATATAGACCAACAAATGGTCAACCCGGTAGCAGATTTGATTCAAAATTTGATTTTAAAAAAATCAATTAAGGCGTTAAAACTGTGAACCAAATTTTTATTTACCCACTTTGTTTCTTAAAGTATTGAAATTCCATACTTTTTATAAAGTATAGATCGATTAATTGACAATCATATGGCAAATCCAATCTTAAATTTTATACGGATTTAAATAATAAAACTGTATACCATTATTAACTCTTTATCATTTTTTAATTACCTGTTTATCTGAAAACAGACAAATTTTATATGAAAAGCTTTCGATCAAAATTTGAGACATATTTCAATTTTAATAAAAGAATCACATACCGATTGTCATGGGCCAATTGAAGTAGTTTTTAATTATATTTACAGACAGGTATAATTCCAAAAGCATGTTTTCCAGATTCAATAATGTCTGAAACGTGGAGATTCATCAACATCTGAAGTGCTAATTGTTTTTAAAGAATACATTTTCTTTCTGAATGCAAAAAAAAAATCTAAAATGTTTACACTTTTCCTTCGGTAATTTTAGAATTAAATTATATTAAAAAAAACCCTTTGTCGCCGCTTTAGTATTTAAAAAATTATTATAGTAATATCATAATTTCAATGTGGGAATATTTCCTCCAATTTTAACATAATTTAATAAATATTTTAAGCATGCTTAAGGAAACTGGTTTTTATTTTTTCATTTACTGCATGTATATTTATTCATTGTTTATAACTATTTGATACACATTTGTGCACGCAATATTAACTATATAAGAGTAACTTTAAAAAAATGTGCTAGTCAAGATAAACCGTAATTATGCAATAGTATTTCAGTATGGACGCTAGAATCTCTTTCAGCTTTTCAAAGATCACGGCTCCTATTGCTATAGCATCCTGCCTGTTAAGTATGTGAACACTACTATCTCTAAAGTTTCCTTCAAAGATAGCATAATCTACGTTTATATGCCCTTTGGTTACATCTCTGCCTTTCATCAGCCGAACATTGAAATTACTATCACAGGTGTTAGGGCTGCTGTAGTGACATTTCCCGTCAGTGAGAGGGTGCTTCGTCCCCGTTAAGTTTCCGGCTGCTCCGTGCACAAATTCGGCCACCGCCTCTATTAATTGATAATCAAGTTCAATTACAGCGGACCCTAAATAGGCCCACTTCATCCATTCTTGGATGCTACTATCGATTCCGGGTGGAGAAAACTGTATTAAGAATGAGAAGAATCGATTACTGTCGACATTGAATTCTACGGGCTTTCCTGGATCATTCGAAAGGCATTCCTGAAATTCATCCTTGATGAAAGCATTAATATCGCAATGGTGGTCGGGGAGGACTCCTCATAAATGACAGTGATGATGAACCTGAGATGACAGTTTATTAAAACAGATTAATTTAGGATCTCTTTTTAATTCTTTTTCTAAGTTTCTAAACAAAATAGATGACCAAACGTTTTTGCAATCTTTAATAAGCAATCTCAAGCTAAAATTTGCTATTCATACTTTGTTATAACAGATCTTACTGATCAATTTTAACTACTACTTCATTTTCTAACTACTACTTACATATTAAATTTTATTATTTAAAATAAAATTTTAACTAAATTTTACTGTTCGATAAAAGTTATAAATGTAAAATATCCTTGATTTAGATTGTTATGATTATATTTAAAAATAATTTTGTTCAATTAAAAATCCATTTTTTTTAGTTTAAAAAATATTAAATTAAAATAATTGTTTGAATTATTTAAGGGAAAATACAAAATGGCGAGATGCATCCAAATTTAATAAAAACCGGCGAAAATTAGGAAAAATTGTCTGAAAATTTTTGACTGATTATGAAAGAAGAATTATAATTATTATTTAATAAATTAAAAGAAAGAAAATATCTGCATTCTCATTATCTTTCTAAAATATCCTAAAGCTATAGTAATATAAATGATTTTAAAAGCACAGACATTTTTTCGAAAAGAATTCTAAAAATATAAAAACCTTCACTAATGATAACACCGAGGCTTCATTCCACTTCATACAACAGAATTTATTACATGTCTAACTTTACTTATTTGTTTCAATTCTTACCATTAGCTCACACTCACCCTATATCAT
>JAOUZG010052505.1:20196-72136 GCA_026289955.1 Argiope argentata | reverse complement strand
TTGTTAAGTAATGATAGCCTGGTTGGTAGGGCGTTGGATTCGCATCCCTTTTGTTGTGAGTTCGAACCTGGTCGCAAAGTTCTCCATGTCTAGAGTAATACCACTGGGGGTACTGAGTCAAAGGTGGTCGTTATTCGGGAGTTCAGAAGGTCCATACCGTCAGAAGCTACTGCGCCCTTCCTTCCGTTGTAAAGTGGAACACGAGAACAGCAATTGTATTATTTAATAAAAAGTAAGTAAAATAAAATCCTAACTTACTAAATTTTTCTTAATATCCAAAGTAGGAATTGAGTTTTTTAAAATTATATTACTAGTTTTTATACCTAAATGAATTTCTGAAACTTTTCCGTGTCTTCAAATGTAAAGAAAATGCTAAATTTGTCAGCTTTGTAGGAACTGCATATGCATAGTCACGGAACAGAGCGTTAATGTCAAAAATGGAAAATCGACCATTTCTCACACCCTATGAAGGGTGGGATGGGCTGTGGTGGCCATTATATTCAGCTTCGATCAGCGTCGGTATCTCTCTCTTCCCGAGCTTTGATGGGGTGTCGGAAAAAATTCCCGGAGGTAAAAAGAAAACCGGAAGATGAGGGTGAACGATCAATTTCCTCCCATAAAATGAAGGAAAGTTGGAGTCTCGGATAACAGCAACTGGTTCACCTGCAGTTGCTGGGTTTTTACGAGTTCACGCTACTCGTTTGTGATGCAAAAAGTCAGGAACTGGCGGGTCAACACTAGTCTTACGGACGTTTCTCATACACCTTATCTTTACGAACACGCGTCAATTTGACGCATGAAAAAATACTCCACACGAATGCTCAACATGTTTTGTAAAGTTTTACTCCCTCTTCTAGACATATTCAGATGATAAAGGAGGGCTTTTTGTCAAAATAGTATCAAATGAAAATTCACAATAATATTAATAATTCAAAAAATATTCTGGTATTTTATTTTTCAATATTCGAACTAAGCAACCGAAATCTTCAAAATCTCTTCGCATTCTAACATCCATTGACATTCTGCGTTTGTTCTTTCTGTCATTGCTCATCGGCAACAGTTGTTTATCGCTTGTTTCATTTGAGATAACGATATTTGATAATGGATCGAAGCATTGTCGGTAAATTCCTATTTATTATTGATGCGATGTTTGCACGTTTATTCAAAGTTTTGTCTAAATGACGATCGAGTCAAATGGACGCATACCCGTAGAGATAGGTACAACCCAAAGAGAATTTTAATACTTCGACTCTTTTGAAGAAAATAGACTCCAATATATATTTACCTCGATCAATGGATAAAGGTCATTACCAGAAATAAAATGAAAATGCAAACGGGTTTTGTAATGTCCCTTATAAAATTTGAAATGTGTCAGAATTATACGTTCCGTAAACCTAGTGGTAAATTTAAAATGAGCCCGTTTTGGCTTTAGCTCAAAGCGCACGGAGCTTGCAATCGTGAGTTTCATAGTTATTTGTTAAAGACAGAATATTCACCGCATTTTATATGATGGTTATTTACATTAATCACTTGCATAGGAAAATAATTTACATGTGCGAGTGCCAAAACAGTCCACTACTTGTCACATCATTGTCACACAAAGTATATGATATTTTATTTGAAACAGGAACAAAGATTTATGCATTGAATGAATTACGTCTCCTAGCATATGAATTAATTTTCTACTTAACCCTGCGCTCCAGAAAGGAACCAAAAACTTTTGTATTTAATTGGATTGGGTTGGGGTTTTTTTGGCGCAAGAGCCATCATTGGCCTTACTGCGCCAAGCATACTTTTGTATTTAAAGTTTTTCTGTTACTGCATTATCTTAGAAGTTAGGAGCTGAAAAGGGATATTCAAGCCTTAATTTTTGACTGTTTCGAACGTCAACAATTTTAGCCGACAAGTAGCTGACAAAATTTTAACTTCTGTGGTTAAGATCGCGGTACGAACCTGCGACGCTAGGGCCAGTAGCCGAGTGACAAAACCTCAATACCAAAAGTATACTTCGAGTATCGTAGATGCTATCTGGCTTATAAAGCTAACGCCACAATACTTCTCCACCAGTGAGTCACCGGAGAGACGAACGATTCTTAAAAATCTAAACGTTATTGCGAGTGTGTGAGTTGTTTGTGTCAATTGAGTCTGACGGCTTTGTTTTGATTGCTGCGTTAAGTGTGTCTGACGGCTTTTAGGAGATGACGTCATGACAGTAGAACGAAGTTGCATTGTCAAGGTCATCGATTTGGCGAGTAAAGGTCGCGATACGAACCTACGACGCTAGAGCCAGTAACCGAGTAACATAACCACGATACCAAAAGTATACTTCAAGTATCGTAAATGTTATCTGGCTTATAAAGCTAGCGCCACACTTCTGCAACAACTGCCTGATGGCAGATGTAGAAGGATGTTGATGATTCTGTGACAAAAAGCATCTCTACATACGTACTCATACTTTCACTACAAGTGGATAAAATTATAGGCAGTGATAAGTTAATTGAAGATTTTATAAAGCAGCATAGGAAATCGGTATAGTGAAAACGCGTCGTGATCCATCATTTTTGTAATCACAGTCACCCGTTCATCATGAGGTTGCAGAGGGAACTCCATGAAACTAACCGGGTATATCTTCAGGTATAGGATTTCATTACACAGTTAATGATAACTATAGTTCTAACATCTTTGTAAAAGAGACGTTATATTATTTCACTATTAATTTTTAAGCAGATTCCTCCAGAAAGACTACCTACTGCAATGGTTTCTCGCGAAAAGACTTCTGGAAAATTTCTCCAATTCTTCACCGATCATGTTCCCTTGAACCCAAAACTTTAATTTCGCTATAATTTCCATAATATCTCAAATAGAAGAGTAAGCACAGTTAGCAAAATTAGCGTTAAGAAGAACAGCTTTTGTATTTAAAGTTTTTCTAAGACTGCATTATCCCAGAAGTTAAGAGCTAGAAAGTGATTTTCAAGTCCTAATTTTGACAGTTTCTAACATTTAATTTAGGTTGCCACATAGTATTTTGTACGTAAAGGAAACTACCGATGCCTTCTAGCTTGTCGAGAAGAATATTTACAAGCAGTACAATTCTTCACTAATTAATAAAGACTTTCCACTATTTAACAAAGTAGTGGGGGATTTGGAAATTTCCGTTTATGATTTCATTTTTCCATCTATAGGATTACAACAAGCATAATAATTAAATGTACTAATCGCGGAAAAAACAAGAATAAGTAACTCCATAGGTCATGCAAAAGGAAAAAGAATGCCTCAAAGAGACGACCATTTGCGACTTGCGACGAATTTGGCAATAAAATAGATATTGCTGGAAACAGCAAGAATTTTATCGATCCATCCAATAGGAACTAAGATACCCCCAGAACCTTCTCGGCTCGCCTCCCTAGAACTATAAAAGACCGACAGCCTCAAGCTGCAAAGAATTTAACTGAACCGGAATCGGAGTTAGAGTCGTGAAACCAATCGTCGGAAGGATAATGAAGCAAAAGCGGAATAGTCTGACGAAGAGCCAGCGTTGGGTGGAACCCAAGTGATTGCTGCACTGAGCTGTCTGCCGAGTACATGCTTCTATTTCGGAAACAGCATCGAGTTTTGTGAGGAGAAGACCCATGTAGTAGTATGTTGGCAGTTGAATATAGCTAAAGTGAGGAGACAGTGGAGAATTTCTGCCGTTTGGAGAGATTGTAGAGTGAAACTACGAAGATTCAGTTTCCTGGCGAATTTTGTCAGGCCGCTTTGTAGCTATGGCTGTGACTGTTATTGCTACCGTTTACTTATAAGCTGCTGTGTATTTTGCTTATCTTCGCCACGGTTGTATAGATTTGTCACTTAAGTACTCATGTCCTTTGTGTTAATGAACACAGTCTTATTTCTACTAAAGGATTGCTTATTTCTGCATCGACCATAAAATCTTAAAATAATCTCAACGAAAATTGTTGATCTGTATCAATATTGCTCACCAGTAATGATCCATTTTTACTAACTTTAAATTATCATCAGTCAAATGGTTCTTTTTTTAAATAGGGTGACAACAACTTCAGTTAATTTTGGAACATCATTTATATTAGCTGCACTCAAAGTTTTATTTTTTTTGTTCCATTCTATTCAAAACACTTCTATGATTATATTATTAGCACATAAACATGGTGAACGATATGATTTATATTCGGAACTAATAATCAGATGGTACGCTACAGTACAATCTGGCAGTTGTTCTCAAACCTTTATCTTAATTTCCCTTCCCAAATGTATGTAAACCGAGATGTATCGCGAGTAATCCTTTCAGCTCCGATATTACTCTCGCCTGCAAATGTCAGTCCCTAAATTAAATTTCGATACCGCGTTTGGCGCTGAGAGTCTGGATTACGCCAAAATCCAGAATGATGGCATTTAATCGAGCCAGCAGCATTTAAACAGCGGAAATGAGGAAGTCATAATCGGATCAAACGTTGCCTATTATTTGATTTGTCCGAATATGCATGTGGCTTATGTGTTTCCGCCCAACCTGGTAGCCATAGCAACGGTCTAAGTTCCTCATTATGCATATCTTCAAAGGAATATGATCGTGCATGCGCTTTTATGTTAAACTTAAGGTGGTGAATTCACTTAATATAGAGGGATAATATAGACTGTGTCTGTTTGATTCATAACATAATAGAGGGTCTGTCTACATGTCCAGAGAGTGGTAAGACTTTACGATTCAAATTAACAACTGTCTAATGATTTATGCATCAATTATTCAAAACAATTTTGTTACAAAAAATTAAAGCTTATTAACTTTAAATACACCTGTTGCACCACTGCAAATTTGTTAGGAATTAAACCGGATTATGTTAATTTACTGGGATAATTAACAAAGATATAATTTCATAAAATTGTTTTTACCCTTTTAAAATAAAAGAATACCAGATCTAAGAAAAATACACTTCCAAAAGTGGAAAAATAGTTTTTAAGTAATAAAAAAAGTAATTAAATTTTTTTATCATGTCAGAACATGTTTTTGGGAAGGAGGTTTGGGGCGTCAACAAAAATCTGAAGGCGAAAAATTGAAATCTTTCTGCACGAGGATATATAAAAAAGTAAGCTTTTAATAACGCGTTACCAAAGCATTTAAAAAAAGCTCTGATTAAAAAATAAATTTATGACTACAACAAATAAAACCCAGAAAATGTCATTTTGAGCGCGTGGTTATATGGAATGAAATGAATTGAAAATGCGATAATTTTTTTAACAATAAATGCGAGACAAAGTATTTTTGGATCGTTTGCAATACTAAAGTGACTCATTGAACGAAATCATTAAAACGAATAAAAAATATAATTTAAAATTGCACGGACACGCAGTGCTTGGCCGTTCAAGAAATTATGTTCTGACAATATACAATGAAATAGGCACAGCAGATTTCATTTTAATCTTTTTACTATGTAATGTTTTCTAATTTTTTGCAATATTTTTAATAATATTTTTTTAAACAGATTCCATAACACTACTGTTGTTGCAATGAAATCGAAGCACTTTTCAATACTTCATCAGATGATTCATCGCGCGTTTTTCCTTTATTGTTAAAAACGAAAGAAGGAAGATACTGTTTATTTTCTGCGTATTGAAAGGGAGTTACAATACATCGAGAAACAATACAAAATTAGAAAAAGAATTCATCCTGAATTACGTTTTCATGATATATTATGGACTTAAATACGTAGGCTCATGTGCACAGTAAATAGAATAGATGTAACGCTACGAAAACCAAAACACTTTAATATCTATTAAAACTTAATGCTTTAAAATATTTTATAAAAGGTATCACGTGGGGAGGGGGGATAGGCGATGGCAAGATCTCGGTTTCGGAATAGAAGGGTTTCAGATTAAAGACCCAATTTCCCCAAAGAACAGCCATTTAAGTGGGCCTAGTGCATGCTAAATTCGTCTGGACGAAACCTCTTCACGCTGTTGTGATGTGAAAGTTGAGAGAAGGTGTCAATTCAGGTATTGTCGTCCTCGTCTGACCGAGGTTCAAAATAAACGATGTCCGTTGCAAAATAATCCTACTGTTGCTTTTAAGCAGGAAATCAAAAATAAACTGAACTAAAGGAAATCAAACATCAATTCATAAATAAGAATAACAACAATCAAAATTGCAAATAAACAGTCAGTAAAGGCAGCTAGTATGTAATACTGCTAAAATAAGCATATTTATTCCTAATCATTTTATATTTTCATTTATTAAAAAGAAAATTGTTACACATTTTTTATAGAATAAATTTTTATAAAATTACCAAAGCAACTCCTATGAGATAACTTTAGGAATCATTTCCCATATAATGACATTAACTGCCTCTAGGTGTCTCGAGCCCTTTCAGGGAATCGCCTTCCACATGAAGAAATTAAGCCGAGAGAAATAAAGTTTCCTACGCAAACTTAGGGAACTTAATAAACTATCGAACACGGCAATTACTTCTCGATCCCCAGCAAATCGCAGAGAAACGGCGCAGAAAATTACCGTAAATGAAGAGGTAATCAAGGCAACTATTTCCCTCTTTAATAGAAAGCGGCAACAATTTTATGAACTTGGAGTAAGTGTTCGCAATAATGCGCTTCCAGATGGGAAATTTGGCGATGATATGCTTCTTAAAGCTCTTGGCTCCTCTTTGTAACGTATAATTTGCTTTGTGTCAAAATACTCGAATTTATCTCTTGAGGTTTCATTTAGAGAAAGAATGAAACCATTAATTGGGAAAATAAAAGTTATGTATTTATTTATTGGTGGTTGATGTTTGGATACAATCACTATACTGGAATTTTTGAGATAAGAAATTTCTAAAATTTCAAAAAACGTATTATTTAACTCTCACGAGCACCTCGTGCTCGTGAGAGTTAAATAATATTTTTATTCATTTCAATTGTTTCATTGGATGAGTCACTTTAGTATTGCAAAAAAAAGAAACTTTCCCTCGCATTGATAAAAAGAAACTTTCCCTCGCATTGATTGTTTAAAAAAAATACCTCATTTCCTTTTTTTTTTTTTTTTCATTTCGTATAATCAGGTGCTCAAAATGACAGTTTTCTAGATTTTATTTGCCGTAATTATTAAATTATTTTTTTATTCGGAGCTTTTGTAAATGCAATGACAACGCATTATTAAAAGCTGATTTTTTGAGATACTCGTGCAGATACAATTTTTATTTTTTGCCTACAGATTTTTGTTGACGCTAAAAGCCTCATCCCAAAAACAACCTCATGTTCTGACATAATAAACCAAAAATAACATTTCCTTTTCTTTTTTCTCATTTCGTGTAATCACGAGCTCAAAATTGCATTTATCTAGGTTTTATTTGCTGTAGTCATTAACTTATTTTTTTAGTCAAAGCTTTTATAAATGCAATAAAAACACGTTATTAAAAGATGATTTTTTTTTGAGATGAACGTGTAGATAATAAAATTTCTATTTTTCGCCTACGGATTTCTGTTGACGACAATAGCAACATGTTCTAAAATGATAAAAAAAACTTTGTATTTCCTAAATTTTTTAAAACATAGTTTAGACAACTGAATATTTCAAATAAGAAATTTTCCAAAATCTCATCATGAGATCCGGTGAAGTAAGTTATCTTCCTAAAATACGGAGTTTATCTTTTTTGTCACACGCAGACAAGCACTTGCATAGTTCCCAAAAATATGTTTTTCGAACTCGGGGAGACCTAAAACGTGGAGATTCACCAAATTCTCGATTTTCAATTCTTTGACTATTACAATATATAATAATAATTTCTCTATACTTCACTTGCGTGAGAGTTAAAAAAATGTTCTCTGACATGACGAGCCTTGAGGATTCTGCCAGCAATTTGAATTGGAACCTCATCTCACATTTAAGTGTGAAATTACAACAGAACGAGAAATACCTCTTCCATTGATAACCAACTGCTATACAAATCAAGTAATAATTTTTGATCCAATGAAACAGCATGTGATGTTTTCAGTCACGTTAGTATTGCAAACAATCCAAAAAACTTGGTCTCGCATTGTTTGTTTACAAAAAAAATATCCCATTTCCTATTTATTTCATATCATATAATCACGAGGTCAAAATGACGTTTTTCTACGTTTTATTTGCCGTAGTCAATATCTTATATTTTTTTTAATCTGATTTTTTGTAAATGGAATGGCAACGCGTTATTAAAAGCTGATTTTTTGAGATGCTCGTGTATATAATAAAATTTCTATTTTTCGCCAATGGATTTTTGTTGACGCCACGAATGTCATTCTCAATACAACATGTTCCGACATGATAATAAATCGTTTCTGCTGATTGTGTTGCTTTTAGAGAGCAACTACAAATCAATAGGAATGCCTTACTCAATTTCTCAATCCTTCAGCCAATCAATTTCTCAAATTCACTACAAAAATATTAGCGCTTTCCCTCCCTACTCCCACCATACACAAAATAAGGAAATTTAGGGAAGCCCGTAAACGCCAAGCGACTAAAATTGTCTATATCAAAATAAACTTTGTTATTAGCAAAAAAAAAAAGTTAGAATTTTTTTATAAACCTCTTTGTTGACTTGCAAGCAAAATTTGACCTGGCATTACAACTACAAATTAGGAAAGGAGAATACATTCCATCATTTTCTAAATCGTTGGGATTTTCAGTTACCAGTTCAGTTATGTTTACGCTGAATGCAAATGTCCAGATTGAAATATGGTCACCCTTTAACTAATGCGATTCACATTTTGATATAAATATAAACTTATATTAAATATACATTTACTTTTTTAAGTTATCACGTTTTTATTCCTCAGATACACAGACGATTTTTTCGGGAATTACCTACAAATTTGATGCTTAGATCGCATACCAAGTTTCGCCTGACTAGTTTAAAGTGTTTGTGAGTTATTTTATTTCCAAATAGATATAATTCCTAAAATGCGTTTTAAAAATTCGTAAAAATCTTAAACGTAGACATTACTAAAACAAACTCGAAATCGAATATTTTGATGTTGGCAGTGTCATTTCAATATTACACTGTAATTCGAGGAACCAAAAATTCTGCAAATAGAATGATATTACTACTAATCGAAACTTTTCTAATTCAATCTCAGTCAGTCAAGATTTTTTTTGCCAACTTTTAGAAAGTTTGTAGAGGAAAGTTTAGTCAGTATTTTACCACTTTGGGGCGAATTATCTCGAAATGAATATCAGTTTCACAGATTCGGTCAATGTAAGGATGGACATTGCTAAAAACCACTATCGGCTGCAACAAACCCTGTATATTATGCTAAGTTCAGTTTTTGAACTTAGCAGTCGGCTGCACAGAAGAAGTCAAGCAACTTTTAGCATCTATCTGATTCTAGGAAAATTACGAAACAAAGCTTTATGAGCCTCAGTAGTATTACAAAACATCGGGAAACCGACAGCGCTGAAAATAATTTAATAATCTGTCCAAACCTTCTGTAACATTTCCATATACTCGCGACCGAAATGTTAATTATCCTTGTAACTTTAGAATCATCGACAGAAATAATTTATTGGAGAAAGAAGTATGCAGTGGACAATGCATTGGACACTCGTGTTATTAGCTCGGCATTCGAACGGCTCTCTCGGCATTTCTCTTGAGTGGGAGGGTCCTTCGCACGCTTCTGGCGCTTCTGTCGGTGAAGTTTGGCTCTGTTCGAATTATTGATAATCAAGCTCCATTCCTGGGGACTGAGCTCTAAGGATGGAAATCTCATCGATTCTGCGATGCGCATATCGGATTATGAAAAACAGAAAACTGACGAATATACAGACGGATAATTTGTTGTTCTTAATTATTTATCTAGAAAATTTACGTATCTTAGGTCTTTATATCTATATATGTGTCTTCATTATCTACCTAAAAATTATAAGATTGATAATTTGTAGATAGTATGTACTATAAGTGGATTAAAAGCAACAATTTCGCAAAAAAAATCCTTCATCACCCCCGCCCTCCGTCCCAAATGCGAAAAATAATTTTAAAAAAATGCGCTGCATTAATTTTTGAAGTGACGACGAATTTTTGAAGTCAAAAAGAGAATATAAAGAGTTATATGAAAAGAAAGCAGTTTTTATTAATAAATATAAACAAATTTTTCTAAATAAATAATTGTAACTGCATAACTATATTTAGGCTGTTGAGGAAATGATAAATCTCTTATAATAATGATTATTAGTCTGCGTACGTGTGTATGTGTGTGCGTAGATAGGCTACCAATCTGTTAACAATATTTCGAGCCTGGGTCTATAGCTTAAGTATTAAAAGTTATAATTAAAAAATATATCGTGGTCTTTAGCTGAAAGCTTTAAAAATAAATTATACACATTTATTTTTAGCGTACTTTCTACGCAAATATAGAATAACATTTTAAAAAAAGATTAGGAAATCTGTTATCTAAAACTTGATTCACTTCTAATGAGTGTTATACTAAAAAGTAAATCAAGTCAAATATAAAAATTTATATATTATAAATATATATATTATATAAATCTCATATATATATTCTTTTTATTCTTAATTTTCTTTTTTAGCTCATTAACTTCATTCTAAAATGGTCTCGTATTTTTTGATCCAATTCCACTTTTTATTTAATTACTTTTAACATCGTTCTATAAAACTGCTCGTCTCAACTGCTTTCTGTGTTCTGAGAGAAAGGACAAAAATCCGTAATGCTTAAAGATACTAAAATTTGTTTACCCTAAATCTACACTATCAAAGAAATGTTGAAAAAAATTCATTGTAAAATTGTCGAAGGGAAAAATTTCTGTCTATTTTGCTCTTCTGCTGTCGTGACGCAACTTGGACGGACACATTTCTGATAACTTATTTTTGTGCATAAATTATACCTCCCAGAATGCGAGGCCTAATCGAAGTTTAATTTTCGCTTCTCTTCCCCTTGGTCCCGGATGTGCTAATATATATATATATATATATATATATATATATATATATATATATATATATATATAAGAATTAAAGACATCAGTTCATCGACTTTTGTTATAATCCGACATGAAATAAACTAACCCGTAACCCACATTTATTTACGTTCAACTTTTTTACGCCCAAATAAATTCTCAAAAGGGAATTAGCGCCAAAGAAAGAAGTTAACATTAGAGCAATCAATAATGATTAAAAAAAAGCGAGATAATTTTAAAATTCAGTCAAGGCTATATGATGTTATTATAGATTGTGGGCTGATAGATTTAGTTTTTCCCATTCTAGATCTTACTTTACTCACAGAATCAACATTTAAAAAACACGAAAAATGGAATATTAAATGCTAAAAGTATCAAAGTTGTCTCTCATCAAAAAGACACAAGACAATAAAATTTTAGAAGTCTCGTATATCAGAAAAAAAGGGAACAAATAAAAATATATGCCTTTATGAGAAATAAAATATCTAAAATCATAACTTTCGTGATATCCTAAATCTCAAGTGAAAAAAAAAAGATTATACGTATATATATATATAACTCTCTATTTAAATTCACATTAATTTCTTAATTTTCAATTTAAGTTAGCCATAGCAACTTCCTTCTAAAATATTCTCTTATTTCCTGATCCATTCCACTTGTTCTTGTTAATTAATTCAACAGAAGCTTTATAAAATTGCTGAATCGGCTAAACGCCGGCTACTTTCCCATACTTCAAATGAAGGGAAAGAAATTAGCCAGCTTAGCGTATTCCACTAAAAGATTCCAATGGTTCCCTTTCACGAGCTGTAATCAGCTTTTTCATCATTCTGTTATGTGCCGTTCTGGGTTGTGTTCGTCGTTTTTGCTTGTACATAATGCCTGCTTCCCGTTTTGGAATGAAACGAACTTGAAAAGTCAACCTGTCTTCTCCATGATTTCGCCCACGACTCTGCTTTCTGCTTTCGAAAATAATTTAGATGCTTTACATATACAATGAATGACTTCTAAAATTGCTTTCTAACATTATTCGAGTAAGAATCGAAGAATAATTTGTGGGGATTAAATTAAATCACAAAAATCTCTTTAATTGATCAGATTATCTTCGCCATTATGCAATGTCTTAACATTTAAATCTCATTTTAAAAGTGAAAGCGATTTGAAAGTCAGAATGAACACTGCCCCACATCTATTTCTATCACTTCAACTGTCTATAAAATAGATTCTTCGTTAAAACTCTCCACATAATCGTATATTTTATCGCTCTCGCGGGAAATCGAGCATCTTTCTCAACAAATGAGCGGTCCTTCCTCCCCTAAATGGAATACTTATTACGGGTCCGGAGCCCGGTCGGTTTAATGACCCTACCCCAAATTAATAGCACCCCTTAATGCCCAAGCTTAGCTTAATGTACACAAACTATTTAATCAAAGAGGCCGAATTCCTTTTCTGACATCAAGTCGGGCTACAGAAGTGTACTACATAATTTATGTCACGGCGTCCGTCTGTATAGCGATACTTTCGTCCAATGAAAATGATTAATTTACACCATTACATCACAATATTCTAATATTTAATATATTTAAAACTTCGCTGGTACCTTAATATTCTGAATACTATAGTGGTCACCATTGACCGGCCCTGAATTTATTTCCAGCCCTTGGGAAGGGAGGTATTAATGACTAGCGAACTCAAGATTATAATAAACACATAAGTGGAGGAAGTATACTGTTTTTTTCTTCTCAATTTTTTTCAAATTCTCATTGTTTTAAGACAGCGTGAAGATTTTGAAGCAGAAATATTATGTGTAAATTTGCAATTAAATAAAACGCGATTGTATTTCAATTCCATGGGGGAGGTCACAGGTGAGCTCCATGAGATAAGCACGTTACTAATGATTAGTTGAGTTGTCTGCTAAAATTAATATTTCGCAAAAATATTCAACGTCTAACGGGAAACTCATGTTGGTCTAACGAGCAAAGTACGTGAGATTTGAGTGACATTCGTTATGTTAAATAATAATCATGTTATATAGCAACAGTTGTGGAATATTTACTTTTGACGCCAATTTGGCATGCCTACTGAATCGAACGTATCATCCGTGGCAGTCAGTTTGGCGATTATTTCCCGACATGCATTGAAAGTTTCAAAAAATTGAATTTCTGTATTAGACACCTTTTTTTTCTTCACAAATTTGACATAAAACTGCACTTGCAGTCGCAAAATCCTATACCAATTTGGATATAATTAAATTTTTGCATTTTTGAACTATCTAACACTTCAATTTTTTATTTTCAGAATGACTTGTTTCTGAAAACAAAGACCAACCGGCAATCTAGTCGTAGTTAGTTTTGACTCAAAATTTGATAGACATTACAGATGTTAAATCTATGGACCGATTTTTCTTCGTTCACTCATACTCTAGCTCACATCGTTTGCTGTATTTGTTTTATCTAGCTCACTTCGTTTCGTAAGAAAAGTGTTAATATTAAACTGAACAGCTAGATAGACAAATTTCATAAAATATTTTACCCAAAATTTGAAAGAAATCTGCAAATTTGGTGTAAACACCATGTACTGAACTTTAACCGTCTAGCTCAAAGCATTTTTGAGATATTTTTTGTCACGGGCGATGGACATTTTCTAAAAATGTATTTCTGGAAATCGGGAATATTTAAAACGTGGAGATTTATCAAAATCTGAAGTTTCAATAGTTTGACGATTACTATACTGCCTCTAGACTACGTATAAAAGAAAATAAAATGACATCAAATATTTTGCTTAGACATTGACAGTTTCTTCACAACAAAAATTTCGAAGACCGAAAGAATATTACTTATATTCTCAATCAATCACAGTGAAAAATAATTTACCAATTAATTGAAATATTTCAGATATACATGAATAACTCATTCTTAATAATTCTCCTATTCTAAAGTAAAATGATTTTAAGATACTTACGTATTAGACTGTCGACGCCAGCAATCGCCAACGGTTTAGTAACTCATTGACGATGGATTCAAATTTGGCGATAAACCGTCGACGTCAACGATCCCAACAAAATGGCGGATGACAGTAAAGGTTAGGACAATTTTTTAAATGGTGAGGAGGTTTTTTTTGCCTATATTGGCGGTTTAGCAACTCATTGGCGACGCCTTCAAATTTGGCGATAAAGATCGACGGTCTAATTGATAAGTACCGATTTTAACTTCTTCATTAAAACTACATTCTAATGAATTCGTCTTCCTTATAACGCCAAGTTCCATCACCAAATTTCTTACTCGTATTACGTATTCAAACAATATACATTAATAAAATGAGTTATGGGTTGTTCAAGAGTTAGACTCCAGCCTTATCAATAGAATTCAATTCCTCTGGGCATTTCTCCGCCGAGTCCAGCGTGTTGCAGGTAGATTAGGTCCGCGTCCTGGTCCTCTAATCGAGCCTGAAGCACTCCACTCAGCCGAGAGACTTAAATAAGAGGGCCTTAATCGGATTGAGTCTGGCGTATTATTTGATTTGGCCAAATGGGTGGCTTGTAGATTAACCGGGCAGTTTGTTGTTAAATCACCGCGTCAACAAACGAGATTTACTTTTGGTTACCTTATCACCTTTTTGCATTACCACCTTTTTGCCTTATTTGTTGAATTAATACGAAAATTACTTTTAGAATTTATTCTTCAAAATAAATTACATTTTATTAACAGAAATGAAGAGTTTACTGCATTTTATTAGTTTACAGCATTTTTTTTTCGTATTTATAAGAAGCACTACTCATGCATTTGAAGATTAATATTTCGAACAATCATACACCCACAAACGTGCATTCTAAGAACATTAAAGAAAATATTCTTAAAAAAGAAAACGTGTTGCAAAAATAATAAATAATATCTATTTATTTCATTGAATTATTATTAGTTTTGTGGAGAATGATATGTATTAAGAACGATTTGCAAATTTAATAATTTTTCCAGTCTTCACCTTCAAAATCGAATTATCAATATGCTTAGTCCGTTGACAAATTTATTTCAAAATTTGATAAAAAATGCATTAAAAAATATTACTAAGTATATTATTCAAGTAGCTCTCATCGTTTCTAATAATTGCTTACTCTTGTCTGCGAACAGATTGATATGGTTTCGGATAATAGATCTTATTCAAAATTTGATAATAATCTTTGGTGTAGCAAAAACTCATTCTAATGCAAAGTGTTTTTTAGTTGCGTTCATTGACGGACATATACATTACAAATAATGAGTTTTACGGACCCTTGAAATTTCAAAACATGGAGATTCGTCAAAATATCGAAATAAGTTTTGATGAATGCAATATACCCCTTTAATTATAATTTGCATAAGGCGAAGCAAAAAAAGTTTATTACTTTTGACAATTCTTTTATCAGAAGAATAAATGAATTCTTTATTAAAGAATTTAACAAACACTCATAAATAAAAGAAAACTTATAAATAAATGTGTTAAATGTTCTTTTTTTCTGAAATTACAACTGAAAAGTATGATTCGTTGTTAATGGTTGCATGACATGACTGCCGTTTGAATGTTTCAAGTGTTTATACATAATTTTTTAAATCTATTCCAAGCGTCAATTTTCGATTGCTAATGACCTTTTGTCTAGAAAAATTGCTGCTAGAGGTATCTAAGCTTTATTTAACTTCTCTGTTCCCCTCCTTATTAGAAAGAATTTTTCAAGGAAACGTCGCAGGAAGTAATGAGGACCGAAATTCAATAATTATGCGGCAGATTGGGAAGAAATTCGCCTCAAATGAGACGGAAACGATACAACTTTATATCGTTTCCGTCCGAATATTCGTT
The DNA here is from genome assembly GCA_026289955.1 of Argiope argentata. Taxonomy (NCBI): domain Eukaryota; kingdom Metazoa; phylum Arthropoda; class Arachnida; order Araneae; family Araneidae; genus Argiope; species Argiope argentata. Next base: position 56,358 of record JAOUZG010052505.1, on the reverse strand, counting down.
ATTCCGAAACATTCGACCGAAATATTTCTCTTTTTGCGAAAAAGAAATCGATTGTTTTCCGCTTTGTAAATTACTGTATGTGAATATCCACTAGTATAGAAGATATAAATTAAAAAATGTTGGTATTTTATAACTACCATTCGTATCAAGATTCCGAGGCTAAAATGTTTTGATTTATTGGACTTCGCTTGGGGGTGGTACGAAGAAAGATGAGCAGTTTTTAAGTTTCCTAATTACGAGAGTAACCATATTTTACCCTGTTTGTAAAAATAAATGTTTCATCTTTTCTTCTTTAATAACAACCCTTTTTCGAAGAAATAAAATTCTTAACACATATGAAAAAGTTAGGTAAATTTTTGAATCCTTGAAGAAACAGGGCATAGGACTCATGGGAATTGAACGTGCATAAACTAGTTTTCAAAATTGATACAAAATGAGACTGTTGTGAAATTGTAAATACAAAAAAATCAAAAATTATAAAGTGCAATTGTAAAGAATAATAAGACAAAATGTAGTAAACTTATTTTTTGATCGGATATGACACTATTCAAAAAACGATTATGTTTGAAAATTAAAGAATTTTTTTTGTTTTTGTGGTTACAATAATCTTCATCTAGCTTCCTGTTGCCGTTTTAGAAGTTTTAGAAATAGTTATTACGTCTGATAATTCATAGAATGGAAAATTAATCACATTTCCAGATTTTTTTTACAGTAAAAATTGCGATGAGCATTCTGGAAATTTTCAAAACGTACGAGAAAACGATCATTGGTAATACGTTTCTGTTATTACGTAACTCCACGATTACATAACTCCACAGAAATTTTTCCTAAAATTTCACTTAATATTCAACTAACTTAAATACATTTCATTGGGAAAAAACTGTCCGATTTTCCTTTTACTCACATTTTTAATCACTCTAATTTAGTACCATATTCGTGCGTCAAGGTGCGTGAACACTCAACATTTCAAATGCAAAGTCAGCAGCAGTATCCACAACAGAAACAGTTTTCTTACAATATGTACTTTTTAAGATAACTGGTATATAAAATATCTTATTAAAAATTACATATTTTGACTTATTACTAATCAAACAGGAAACAATTAAATAAGGATTTGAAATAAATGTAGACGTTTTGTTTCTTTAAAATTATATGCTACTTTTTAATACATAACTATATTTTATACATTAATTAAGGCCAGTCGACGCGTATATACAAATCGATACTCAATAAAAATCGCTGTATAATTTTTATCTGATAGAAATGAAATGTTATTTTTTTTACTGTGATTTTTTTTCTGAAAAATTCACTAAGCAGTCCTTCGTATTGATTGCATTCAACGTGCGTATACATCATCGCTTGGTTTTGAAAAGAAAGAATTAAGAGTGTTTAAAAATAAATTCCGCACTTAACTAGTTAATTCGCCATTCCACAAGAGATTATGTTCCTTTAAAAAAATGTATCCTATAATGTGCCAGTTGCATTACAAATTATATCCTTGTAAGATAGCCGATGTACCTTATCATTAACAAGTTATATTTTTTAAAAATTTCAAATTCTACTTAGGACAACAAAGAAAAATTTAATTTGTTACTTTTTATGAAATAATTACAATTAATATAAATAATTTATCAAAAAAACTGTTGCTTTTCGCAAGAATTGAGCTCGCTTTCTTCCCCTCTACGTGAAAAATATTGAAATCCTCGCATTTTACCGATTGAGCTACTGCTTGATGATTTCACTTTTCATTACAAACTGCTCAAACTATTTAAAAAATTAATTAATTAAATTTAAGGAATGAATTAATATTTGAAAAACTGCGTTAACATTAAGTGCCATTCATTGAAACTTTACATAAAATGCATTTGAACTTAAGTGGATGAATAAGAAGAAGTAAGATTGAAAATTTGAACAGAATGTATATAGAGAGTGTGAATTAATAGTAGGAATTGAAAAATTTGCATACTTCGACTTATTACTAATCATGCAGGGGAAAAGGGGGAAATATTTGTGAAAATTAAAATATTTCTTTTAAAGAATACTGTATGTCACCTTTTTATTAAATATATATCTATAGATTTTAATGTGGCATTCTGTAGAAATATCATATCCATTTTAAAGCAAATATAATTAGGGTTTTGTTTAGTTTCGAAGGGCTTTGTTGCGAAACAATACAATAGAAGAGCTCTTATCATATGGTGAACACTGCACCATAATGCCAGCCATTCATTTTCTAAAAAATTCAAGTCACATCAGCACGAGGAAATTTAATCTATAACTACAGCTAAAAAACGCACGACGCCTCAAATAGGCTGTGTTTATGATGGAGTCGAATCTAAAATAGAATTTGGTGCAGTCTCGAAATTGATATCTTATCACCAAAACACTGCAGCGAAGGAAGAACATTCAGTTTTTTAGCGAAGGAAAAACATTCAAGTTTAGTGTTATATTTAAATCATTTTTAAATAAGAAAAAATGTAAACCCTTCTCTAAAGTCTTTACGGACCATCTGCTTTTGAAAAAATCATGAGCGGACTTTTTGAGCGGAAAATGACTTTACATGCCAGAATTTGCTCTAAAAATATTTTTGAGCCCAGATTTAAAAATAAATGATAAATTGAATTAAAAATAACTAAAGAAGCATTTTAATTAAACACTTTATACCAAAATGAAATTTTGAACTTTTTATTCCTTCAAATATTAAAAAAGAAAGATATTCTAGTGAATGCGTTGACAACCATTATTTATTTATTTATTTATTTTTCTTTTTTAGGTAAAGTCACCTGGTATTTCACCATGCACTTTCCAAAGTTTAAACCACTTTATTTTAATGACATACATATCAGATTCGCATCTTTCTGCAAACGCTTTTCTGGCTCCATTCACTTCGAACATTTTAAAGCAGTTGCACGAGAATACCACAGGAGATTATTTAAATATTTAAATATGTGTCATCATAAACTTAGCTTTTAAAATGTATTACTTAAAATATCTATCGTGCGAAAAATATAAAAAAAGAAAACTTACGAAACATTGAAAAATAACGTAACAGAATAGTTTGTTTGAGATATTGTATTAAAACAAAGTGTCGAATAAAGCACGATTTTTAAAATTTCATCAAGTTTCTAGGTTTAATATTGTTATATCAACATTTATAAACAGGATTTAATTTTTTAAAAAGTATTTTATACGCGTTTTTCTTGAAGGCACTCAAGGATACATTAAAGAATAAAATATATAATTCATAGAATCTCAGATATCTTCATCGTTTGGTAATTCATAAAAGTTTATTTTTTATGCAAAAGTTACCTTTAAAACTGTCATCGTGCATCATATCTTCAAATATCAAAGTATCAACAATCACATCTTCAAGTATCAAAGTAGAAAACCAAATCGACTTACCTAAAAATAAAAAAACACATGAATGAAAATTTAAATTGACATTATTAGTGTAATAACCAGAAAATATTTCACAGAAAAAACAAAACACTACAGCAATGTAAGGAAATATGCAGTTTCTTTTAGCATTGAAATTTGAATTTTTCTTTTTTAAAAAAATCTACTTTAAGCATCTATTTTCGTTAATTGCGCAACAATGCGCGATTTTCAACAATTTTTTGGCACATTTCAAATTTCCTTAGACTTTTATTGTATTGAATTATTAATATTCCATAATAATTTGTATCTAACTTAATTACAAATGTAAAAATATCTTCAGTTCGTGAATGAACTTTTAGTTTACCCAATTCTTCCGAAATCTAATTACTCTAGCTGCTATTGTATCTGTCTGAGAAACTACAGTAACTATACATCAACATAGAAATGTTATAGCCTGCATGAAAAAACTGCTGACCTCTAAGTTTTCTTTTCTGCTATGCGAAGCACAGAGAAAGCACTTTTATCGTCAAAATACTCGAACACAAAATTTTAATGAATTGTACTTTTCAGACATCTTGAACAGTTTGGAAAACGCATGTCTATAAAATGTCCGTCAATCAGTTCTGTGACACAGATAACTCAAAACTTTATCCAGCTGGATGGATGCAATTCTATATATGGTCTTCAGATCAAATTTATAGAATTCTACCGAATTTTAAGTAAATGCCATTTATATGAATTCTGCACGACCGGCCACTGGAACGTAATTTAGCATAACTACAAAAAGAAGAAAGCTAAATGGATAAATGTAAAGGCGATAGCTAAAAATGTAGTGACAAATATATCAAACTTGGTGTGTGATTTTGGGACTAAAAGTGGAGTTCTGTGCCAATTTTTTGTTTCGATCGTTTGAGAAAATCGCACCTAAAACACATTTTCGAATTTCAGAAACTACCTACGACATGCCATATGATAGATTCAATAAAAATGGTAAACTCATACCAAAGGTAAATACTCAGTATCTATAGTAGTTCAACGCCATGCAAGACATTTATTATGATATTTTTATTAATGAGCATGTAAGAAGGTTTTGGGATGAGACGGCCACACATGTTAGTTTAATATCATTTTTAAATAATAGAATAATCAGTTACAAATTGGATTAAAATAGTGTTTTTAATTTCCAGCGTTTCATAATTTCATATTTAATTGCAAACGCACTACATTGGACTCTGTCTTTTCATAATATTGCATTAACTTGGATGGTACTAAATTGTCACCAGAATAATGTAAAATCATTTTCCGCCATTTAAAGAAATTCTTCAAGAGCAAAATAAAAAATTAGTTTTGATGATTAATTTAATGATTTTTAATTAAAAATAACTATATCTTAATTAAATCATACAACTGGGGTTAAATTACCGAAAACTGATTAACTATTTTTTTATAAAATTATTTACTTCGAATTATTCTAAGTAATCGAAAGTTACATAATAAATTAATATTTTCTCATTTCGTCCCCTCCCTCTGAGATATCATTAATAGGAACCTTTGTATCAGCAAACTGCCATTGACTTGCCTCTAAGTGTTCTTATATATTTATTGTGAAGAAATAAGAAATATGAAATAGTATTCTGATGATTATTGAGATATATAGTAAAAGAAAATTGGGAATAACAGAAAATAGCATGAAGACGGAAGGAAAGAATTCTCAATAAAATTAAAAAGTATTATTACTTCTACTACACCTCGTCACATCCATAATTCTTAAAGCATAGATTCTGAAAAATTTCGAAAAACTGCAATTTGAATAGCTTTTTTTAAACATACATAAATAGTAAATGGGATGAAAAATATTTAAATTTATTTGAAATAATATTTAAAGGGGAAAAATCCTTTTATACAAGTTCTGAAAACTCCAGCAGCAAAACTTTTACTGAGCTGGCATGCGACATTTTTTTAAAATTCTTTTCTGCTACATTTATGGATAAGCTAAAAGGAAAGTAAATCTATCAATTGAGATACGTATACGAATAGAAAACTACATAAACTGTTTTAAAAATGTTTTCAAGTTGTATAGAAATTGCATTTCACGCTACATGTTGGTTTTTATACTTCCCTTTCAAATGAAAAATGCAAAATTGATATAAATGTAGAAATAAAATTTTTGCCATAACATTTTGAAAGAATTTATCGAAGGTATTTTGACTTTCCTTAAAAAGGAGCTATAAAATTGGTCGTAACACGATATTTTATCTAACGTATCATACGGTCATAATACAGCACATATATTATTTTACTGCGTCTGTATTATAAAACAATAATACAGATTTAAAATACAGTTTTATGGAGGAAATTTTTTACTAACAGGGAAAATGTCTAGCACTGTTTGCAATAGATAAAAAATGTGTCTAGTATTTATGTTAAGCAGAATTATAAGGATACTAAAAGAAAAATATTTACGTGTTGTTGTTTTTTCACAGATATTCAGATACTAATTTTCCCCACTTTTGTTGAATGGGAAAATAAGTTAATTATAGAGTCCACACACACACCTCCCGAAAAAAAATATCCTTCTGTATCAAAATGGAATAGAAAAATTATTCATAAAGCTCACCCTTATCTCAAGACTTTATCATGAATTACTTACCCTCGATTCTCTCGTATACCAAGAATTATGGGTTCTCTTTAAAAAAATATTTTTACGTACATCAATTATACCAATTTTCTTTCACTAATTTTTCCCAGCATTTGATACCAAATCTCAATTTTGGTAAAATTTTCTTATTTGTTTTGTTAAATTTCGTACCATAAAAACGACCCTTCCGTGAAGAAAGCGGAGTAAACACTTTATGAATTTGCTTTAGCCGATTTCGGCCGGTGTTTGTAAAAATCTATAAGTTGTGGTGTTACGATCTTATACTCAATTACATTAATAAAAATTGCCTTTTATTTTACTTTCTCGTAAACGTAACACGAGAAAAAAATACATAGCACATTAAATTAATAGTCAAAGAATTCGAACCCGAAATTTTGACTAATATCTACGTTTTAGATCTCGCTGCATTCGAAAAATACATTTTTGGGAAAAGTCCATCTGTCTGTGTATCTGACAAAGATAACTTTGAAAATGCTTTCAGTTAGATGGATGAAATTTGGATTAGCATCTTTACATAAAATTTCTGAGTGCCAAATGAAAAATTGGTGCACCAAATTTTATTTAGGCTCTGTTTAGTTAGAGTTTTGTATTTATTACATTCACAAGTCCTTAGACAAGCAAACTTAATGTGAATGAAATTTTCTTCAAAATGCAATACAAATCCATAAAATCAGTAAAAAATTCACCCATCTAAGCAAAGTATATTTTTTTAATTATTGTGTTTACAAATATAGCAACAAAAAACATAAAATTCCAAAAGGGTATTCCTAGGGACTACAGCTCTGAAGCTTGAAGTTTCAATTAAATGCTGTTGCAAACCAGTAATGCAGCTTCCCAACACGAATAATTTCATTATAAGAAAGACTATTTTACAATCAATCCTATGGGTGCTGATCGGGTGCCACGTCAGTGGTCTTAGAGTTCGGTGAACAATGGGCGACTTTGGCGAAAAAACAGATTTTACTGAAAACTTCGAGAATTTTATTGATTCATTCAATAGGAACTAAGATATGCCCAGAACCTTCTCGATCCACTTCCCGAGAACCATAAAAGGTCGGTAATCTCAAACTGCAATGAACTAAATTGAATCAGAATCGGAGTTGGAGTAGTGCAATAGTGTGGTGAAGTACCAACATTGTGTAGAACCCAAGCTATTACTGAATTGAACTGTGTTCCAAATTCTGCTTATTATGGTAGCAGCATCGAGTCCTGAGAGGGGTAGCCAGTCGTTTTTGAAGGTGCCGGCAGCTGGATACAGCTAAAGCGAGGAGACAGGAGAATTTCAGCCGTTTGGAAAGAGCGTAGACCGAACTTCCGAGGAGTCGCTTAGTCGCTGTCTAGTCCCTTTGTGTGCTATGGCTGTTTGCACTACCGATTTGGACTTGTGGGCTACTGTTTATTATATACGCATCTATATGTTGTCCTGCCTTTGTCTCGGCTGTATATATTTGCCATCTTTGTACTCTTGTCCTTAGTGTTAATAAACGTCTCTATTGATTTCTACTAAAGGATTGTTCTTTTCTACATCCAACAATAAACTTTAAAAGAACCCCAAACGAATTTAAGCAATCCCTAACAATACAGAGTTCGAACTTATCAATTTCAATACTTTTCCCTTGATTACTTCATGTACAAGAAAATAACGAATAATTTCATCTCAAAATAAGAATTATATACTCTCAAAAAGAGACTAACTTAGCTATGCTAGCCCCAAACTAAGCATTTACAATATTATGTCGTGGTTTTCCCCGTAAGCTCTCCGTCCAGAATGGATTACATTTGAAAATTTCATATCTATCATGTATAACTGACACTAGATGAATTCACAGCAAAACAATCTGGCAGTATTAAATCCGATATACGATCTTCTCATGAATGCCAGCTAAATAAAATCTAAATTCAATCCTCAATTCTCAAAATGGTGTGGACTGCCTTACCGAAATTGGACATTTTACACCTATGGTGAATTCTAACATTTATGTATGTCAATTAATTGGAACATGCAAATCGCTTAAAATCCTTTATGGTATACCCAAAGTGGTGACGTAAAACTAGTAGAAAATGCATTGGAAATAGTAAAAAAATAACAAAAACTTTTCATTAATGCACATTTTCTTACATGCAAACTTATTATTCGCATAATTATTTATAAAAGATAGTTATTTCCGACATGTCCAGCATATTCTACATAAAAAAGGGATTACATTGTACCTTTGACACTTCTACATAATTTAAATTAATTTATTAAATAATAATATATATTTCTTTCATTAATTTTATATTTATAGAATCTACATACAGAATGCATTAATGAGCCCTTTTAGGTAGAATGCTACAGGAAGACGACCTATAAGAAGGGTTCTCATGACAAGACTTTGGAAAAATTTCTGCAGCTCTTCAATGATTATGGTGTCTAGAACTCCAAAACCACCCTTCGCTCAAAATTCACATATTTATACGTGTAATACTTTGCTCATGTTATTCTGGGAATAAGATGACTGGAGTAATTCATTTCATACCAAGAATGAACTGTGTCAACTGTTTTATTATTATCATTATTAGATAGAATGTGTTGGATCTAAAAAAGCCAATTGATAGGCTTCATTACTAATCGAACTTTGCAGACGGACAAGGGAGGGAATTTCCTCAGCAAATCACATTTTGGAGCTGTAATAGGGCATTAAAAATGTAGAAGGAAAAATATGAGCTTAAAATTAGCAATTAAACCTCAAAGAAATCCATTAATATGTAATGAAAGTGTTTCAAATATCCGGCTGTCAGCTTATCTAAAGGGTAAGTTTTTTTCCCTTTAAAACTCAGGGGGGGGGACATTTGAGGATATTCCCGAGTTTCAACAGACACAATGTGAAATTCTAATCCCTTGCTAGCACATATGAGGTATTCTAATTTCAGCTTCAAGGTACCTAGATAGTGGATGGAACTTTGGTGATAGCGATCCGTAAGCTAGGCAGAATAATTGCCCGGGAAGGCACCAAGCAAGTTGGAACAACGATGTATTCAGTGAAAAGCACTTTGGTACCCTTGGCTCTTGCTTTTAATAATAATGGCAACTTGATTCCGATTTCTTTCTCCTAAGAAACCTTTAAACTTCAATTTTTTTCAATTATAATTTCATAAAATAAATGTTAACAACTGCCTTGGTAAAATTTTTAATATTCCAAAAGAGATGCTGTACATTATACCAAAGGAAGAGAATTTTCAAAGAAAACTCAATCATATTTCTGCCTTAGCAACCCCATTTTAAATCAAAGATATTTTTGTTGAGCATTTCAAAAAAATTTACCAACCATTCATTACAAAAAAATGAAACAATCGTTAATTGTTAAATTTATACCAACCATTCAAAAGTCTTACCCTCTCAGAAATTAGAAATTATTTACATGTTTCTTATTTATGAGAGGTTAAATCTTTGAGGTATTCTGAGAAGTCAATGTCTATTCATAACATTTCTTTTAAGGTGAAAAATTTTATAACACTGAAGAATATTATGGCAAGTTTCACAGCAAGTCAAATTTTCCGCTTTAATTAGGATATTTTTGGCCAGGAAGTTTCTAGTCATCGACCATGACAGATCGTACACAATGAATATATTCGCCTGAATAAGTAGTAGATGATGCTCGTAGCTGTATTGCAACTACAGTGGGACATCATTTTACATCTGAAGGAGAACTTTTTTTACATTACAACCATTGGTATTAAAAAATAGATGTGTTCATCCATAAGAAATAAGATCATTTCTTGAAGTCAGTGTCACAAAAATTCATAAATTGAAATTGACGGTCATCGCCATTTGAGACGTCTCTCTGATAAAAAGGGATTTTTAAAGTTGTCGTGCAATTTAGTACTGAAAAAAAGGATATTAATCAATATAAATAAATGAAAGAGAAAATATTTGGAAGTATTCACATTTAGATAAGAGAACGATAAATGATAACTCTACTCAAAAGGAAGAACTCTAGTTGAAATGACCTTACTGTAAATGTTCGTAATGGACTCAAACAACTGCAATAAGCTTGATAATTTATAAAATCATAATCTTTATTTAAACAATGATTATGGTGATTAGTTATCAGAACAACCGATTAAATTAAGTGAATTTGTGAAGAAACCAGAGGGAGTAGTCTCTCCAGAAATTTCTCGCATACTTTCTAATAAGGGTGTTTTCCAAGAGAATGCCTTGTATGGTTATTGGTGTACAATAGTTGTGAAATATTAACCGTTGGTGTGAGTCTAAAATTTTTATTAAATCTATACTGTCACCTTGGCGGGGGTTTTGGTCATTAATCTCTGCTATGTGATTAATAGCATCCCAAAAATCGAAAGCGTTTTTCTCATGTAATTGAAATATAAACGTGACACAGAAAAGTCATAAAATCGTCTACCAAAGTTTTATATATTTAAATGTTTGAATTTTTAAATTGTCTAGTTTTCCTGCTTTTGAAAGTGTATACCGACAAAGCACCTGAAAAAGTAAGCCCTTGTACCATTTGGCTCAAAATTTTAAGGTTACTTTACTATAGATAGTAAGGGTTACTTTAAAGGTTACTTTACTATAGATGTGAAATCTCTGCACCAAATTTTATCCATAAACCTCATTTTGTAGTTATCGTGTTAATTTATATTCGAAACGCTAATGAGGCAAAATTCCTCTGAATAGACTTTGCACAAAATATAGTAGAATTCGACAAATTTGGAGCAAAGTCCGTTTACCGAATTTTATCTATATCCAACAGTTTTTGAATTATCTTTGTCACCCAAACAAACTGATGGACATTGTGCAAAACTGGGTTTTTCGATATCAGAAAGTCTAAAACGCGAAAGCTCTTCAAAATCCCATATTCGAATTTTTGGGCGATAGTAATTCTGTATTCTTCATATACAAGACATTTAAAAGATTATAGATCCCTTATTATTCTACAGAAATGACAAAATATTCTATTTATTTTTATTATTTACAATAATCAAATAATCTTATATAGTATAACTTATCCACTTGTGAAAAAGTTATTTTCTTATGTGCTCAAGATTTTATATTTCCAATTTAACAATAGCTAATTATTTTTTAATATGCAATGAACTTTCAATAATTATATTTATTAATGTGTATCGTAAAAAAAGCTTGTAATCATTTATTGAATTATTGTAAATAATTTTTCAACAAGCCTTAATCTCACCTATTGTCATCTAGAATACACGAGAGAACAATATCGTTTACAAGCTTCTGTCTTTACAAAAGTGAAATGAATGTAATAAAAATGATATTGGAAATGACATTGCGGTACTGAGAAAATGGATTAATAATGATATGGCCACCGGTTTAATAGATGTTGGAAAGAATATTTCCGAATAGTAGGTATTCAGATCATTATAGTAACATTTGAAGACTAATGAATATTCCTCAGATTTCTGGGAATCAATATTTGTTCGTAACATTATTTTAATTTGATTTCTCTATAGTACAACACTCTATACAGTTTCAAATATGAGACCATTTGTTTCTAGTAAAAGCCTCGTTTTCTTCATTTTAAGACCTTGGAATGATTCATACCTCTACTTATAAAAATCGTATGTTCTGTTTCAAAACCTCGGGCTAGTTTAGTTTTATTAACGTCCCTTTTTAAAGCAACATTAGGGGTATTTTTGGATGAACACCATAATTGTGAACCGTGGTCAGATGACGAAGGCGGCACCTGAGTAGCACCTTCTCCACCGCATACTACATCGCATCAGCAAGATAACGTTTTGCTCTAACAAATTTAATGCGCAACATCCCTCCTTCCTTTCCTTCCTTCCTTCCTTCCTTCCTTCCTTCCTTACGCGACGGTTCTTCGGAATAATCTTATCTCAATTCTGAAACCTTCGAGGCTCACGAGGCGACACCACACCGGGACCATTTCAAAACCTTGAAATAGAGCTTCTGTTCCGGAATACCTTCATATCTCCTCAACATTTGACACTAAAATTATTAATTATCACTTTTAGTCTGCTTTTAATACATTTGTTTCCCTATAGATATGCAATGCTGAAAAAACAGTTAATTTCAAAGTATTAGATAGAGAAATTGGTTTGAAATTAGTATTCAATAAATATTTTTATAATTAAATTAAGAATGGTAAAAGCAGAAGAGCGAATAATCTAATAATAATGAAGCAATAAGGTTGGTTTAAATTTCTGGACTACACTCAAAGGAAGGGCTATTTAATTTTGAAACTATCAATTCAAGAAAAATTCAATCAAAATAAACTTGTTATCACTGAAATTTTTTTTAACGTAATGTAGTATAAAGTATTTTTTATGCAATAATACTCTGAAAATAGCACCTGTGTTTATATCAGTTTTTACATGCTAGTAAAAGTTTGATACATTTTCAATTGTTTAAAAAAGGAAGTTTTTGAAAAATTCTGTAGAAAACACGCACTACACAAAAAATAACTACGAACAAATTTGACAAATGTATTTTCAGAAATCTGCTTTGTTTTGCATTATAATATGCAATTAACAAAACATTATTAGATAAAAATTTATTAAACATTATTAGATAATAATATTTTTAAAAAATGTTAAGCGATTATTTTTAATTTATCGAGTATACAATAATAACAACCCAAGTTTAAAACCAGAGGAAAATTCTTTACTAACATCCCCCCCCAAAAAAAGTTAACTTTGCAAATTAGTTTCTTGTCTAACAGGATTGAAAATAGCTAAAGATGACATAAAATATTATATAAAAAAAAAAGGTATCATGTGAATACATTTTTTTATTTATCCTAAAATCAATACAGGCTGTTATATGTTTACTTGTGAAAAGCTTTTATGGGTATAAAAATTGATTAGAATAACTATACTTTATTACATCTACCGGGATTTCAAAAATATCTTTTCGAAGTAAACAAACATAAAATAAGACATGTTAATATATTCTTATCTGAATGCATGCAAATTAGAGGCTTCGAAATGGGCTTTGATGTTCAAATATACGCTCAATATTCTGATAATTTCTCCCTAATGTCTTGCATACAGAATAATTTAAATCCACTATATTTGCATAATCAATTTCACTGTTTCTCTTCCTTTGTAGAGATTATGGGAGCTTTATTTTTGAACGTAGATCATTTTTATGGGAATACTGGATAATATATTTGTTTTATTTCAATTGTTTTTGTTTTAAGGCATTTTTAATATAAAATTTTCCATACTGATACATAAAAGAATTTTATGATTTATTAGAACAAAAATTTGATACAGAACTCCAATTTGGTACTCAAAATCGCATGCCAAATTTGTTACGCTTAAATCACTGCATTTTTAGTTATGTTTCTGGCAAAGAAAATGCCAAATATTCAACCCTTTGTTGAATTTGACTTCAATTTCGAAAGATGTTTACACTAATGGCGTTAAATCTGTTAACAGAATTTCATCCATTTAGATTTGTTTTGTAGTTACCACATTAGTACAAATTTCCCCTTAAAGTATTTCGCACGCAGTTTTGATAGAAATCCACAAATTTCATGTAAAGACAGAATACCAAATTTCATCTGCCTAGCTCAAACCTTTCATGAACTATCTTTGCTACAGATGGACAGACAGACGCCTTTCAAAACTTTCCGAACGCGAAGATTTCTTAAAACATCGAATTCGAATATTCTTTTCTATACTTCGTTTACGATGCGTTCCTCATCAAGAGAAACTTTTATCCGGCCACTTTCCTTTGTTAACCGCAGTCGCAATATCCACCGAAACCACAAAAACACGTCCATTTCCTCCAACTCGAAAGCGAAACTAAACTTTCCCCCGCATAATCAGCCCCCTTTCAGTATAAATGCCCGAGCAATCCCCCGCGTTGGAAGAGAAAAGAAATGAGAAATGGATCGCCCGCTTTTATCTGCGACTCCCGGCCTCATCCATAATACAAGTAGAAATTGATCGGCCATGGCATGAGCTCGATTTCCTTTTTTTTATCCGGAATTTTTCCCGAACACCCTTCACGGTTTCGAAGAGGGGTTGACTCCGAACAAGAGAAAGCCTTTCAACCAGTCAGGAAGAGAGAAAAAAAAATTTCGTGTAAGCGAAGGGGAAAAAATGGTAGATTTTTTTTTTGTGATCATGTTCTGTCCATCTCTTTCGATTTAATAGAATGAAGACGGGGGGGATCATACCGTCTGCAGAGATGGTGTCAAAAGGACAGGTCAGGTGAGGGGGAGAAAAGATTACGGAGATGAGATTTGAGATCTGTTATAAAGTATTTTCTGCATATAAAGTATTTTCTACCTTATCGTCTATGAAGTACAGATTATACAGTGCAATCCCTAAGTTTGAATTCCTCCTCAAATCCAAAATATACAATTTTCGGCGTATGCCGATTTCGCTTTCTGAGAGCAGAATAATTAGAAAAAGATTGAATTTGGAGGGGGGGAAGTAGTTTTATTATACTAACCTTAAGTTTTAAAGCAATAGTAGGGCTACTTTGGGACGGACCTCATAATTTTGAGCCGCAATCAGAGACGCGGACGACATCCGAGCTGACACCCCCTCTCACCAAACTTTTGCACCATACCAATGGAAGCACGTGTGTCCCTGCCGGATTTAACGTACACCATAACCACTTACATGACGTTCTTTGGAGGAATATGGCCTTGAGCCTGAAACACTCCTGTTCCGAAGCTTATTAACAAGTCACCGGTAACTAAGTTTTAAAAAATTAAGTATTTTTTTTCCTTTTGCAAATTTAATATTTTTTTAGGTTTGTACTGTTTTGTTTATAAAACAATTTGAAATTTTTTTCCCAATTTTATTTTTTGGGAAGTTATACTGATTTTCATATTTATTTTGAACTGGTATAGTAATTTCTCAATATAAACTGCAGTTCCTGAAGTTGACATTTGTTTCAATGCTTTGAGAAAATCGAGATTTCCATTTTATTTATAAGTTGATCCCTTATATTTAAAGAGTGGGTAAAAACGTAGAATATTTTTAAGTAATTAATAATTATTCAGGGACTCAATTATTTTCCAAGCTGTCTTTAAAAATTTCAAATCTGATAAATCTCCAACTTGAAAGATTTTTGCTTTATATTTCTGTAAAGTCATTAATACCTTTAAAATACCAATAGCCAAATAAAATCATTTTTTCCAATTTTAAAAAAATCATTTAACTCATTTTTTTGGTTTTAGTGCCTTTTTAATGCAAAAATTCAAAAATATAAATTTAGATCATTTTTCAAAATTTTCTTCCGAAACGTAGTTATAATTTAATATACTGAAACATATTCTCTTTCTATACTTTCTGAAGGCGAATGTAAAAATTGATCACTTAATTGCTTCGTTAGTTGTTTCCCAGTTGAATGCATGACTTCATAAAAATATCAGTTCATATAAAAGTAAAATGAACTCAAATCTGTCTTAGGAGAGGCAACAACGATTGAACTGTGAACAGCCACTTTCACAGAGAATTCGGAAGATAGTAATGACAGGTTTCATCAGCGTTGCCCCCCCCCCCATCGTCTTTGCCTCATTGACTGCCTGGAGAGATTCTGTGAGTCAAATTAGAGGGCGTCAGGAATTTGTTGACAATCAAGCCCAACTACTGCTCACCTAACTTTACAAGAGATTCGAATTTCGCACACATATAACGATTCTCTTAGAGAAGGGACATAAATTGGATTTGAAAATTGGCTTCTCTGCATGCAATTTACAGATAAATGATTTCCGCATTTTGAATATTACTTATAAGTCAATAATATCATACATAAGTTGATTATTGACTTATATTATTTATACCAACTGTAATCAAAGGAAATAAAAATACAAAATTCTAACAAAAGGAAAAACACTCTGGAAAATGAAGAATACTATATTTTTTACCCGTAGCTTTACTTTAAAAAAAAGAATCTTTTTAATTCAAATATATAAAGATGCTTTTTAATAAATCATAACACATAGTAAAAAGAAAGAAAAAGTTCCAAAGATAACTATTCCTTTGATTTTGTCTACGTCAAAGTAAACTTTATTCCCTAAATGATATATCGGCCTTACTTCGGATGCAAATATCAGGGTTTATTAAAAATTACAAGTTGGCGATTTAATTTTAGTGGATATTTACACGTTCTTAGAATAATTTCGGTATAAAAAGTTCGGAAAAAAAGCAAAAATTTTAGAATAACAATTTATGTTGTAGCTTATTATTTGAAGCGAAAAATATTGTCTGTTATTTTTAAATTTATTCTTCTAAAATTCTGCTTATACATGGTTCCATGGATTAAACAGTAGATTTTTTTAAGTTTCCGTAAAAAAAGATTCCTGTTATATAATTCCAACACGTTGTAAAAAAATGGCATAAAAATTTATAAGAGTAAAATATACAGCATTATTAAATTGTTCGAAATTTAGAGAGAAAAATTGTCAATTATTATTTCTGCATTGAAAAAAAACTCCGAACGATTACACAAAATAGATACTGTGTCATATCTCTGAAGTAAAATCGCTAGTAAAAAGAAAAAATAATTTGACAGATAAATCAATTGAAAACTTTTGAAACGCGTTTCAGAAGTATAAAATCATAAATTAAGATTTACAACTTAAAAAAGCTAAAACATGATTTTCACCAACTTTTGCTAAGGTATACGAAATATTTCTTAGAACTCAGTATGAATACTATCGAACAGGAGACAAATGCAAATAGTATATTCGTGACTCTTGGTGACACACAGGCTTATCTAAAAAGCTGAACAAAAAATAAATATTTCCTATGGAAAACAGAGAGGGAAAATGGTATAAACTGGATTTTTCAAAGCAAAGAAAATTTCAGTAAGAGGTTTGTGATTCTCAAGGTTTAAATGAGAAATTAAAAATAAAAAATGGAAGAAGCTTCACATCCATATTAACAGTAGAAATTCATTTTTTATACCAATGACTTTCAAAGTGAGGAACTTTAAAAATACAATACTACTAGTTTACATTTCAAACTATTCCTCGAAAAAAAATTGAAGACTAATATATTTAATGCCCGTATACTTTGTTCAAAACATTCCCTGCGAGAAAAGATACTTTCTAAGCGCAAACTCACCACGACGTACTGACTCTGGAAAATAGTGGAGGAGTAAAGAAAATCAATATAAAAATATGAATATCCATGATTAACACGAAATACGAGTACCAATATAAAAATACGAGTACCAATACGAGTACCAATTCTGTCTTTGAAATCGTGGTGTATATTTATAGTCCAGATACAAGGCTATCAGAATGAATATTTAGAAATATAATCTTTAGATTTCAAAGGGAAATTAAGCTGAAAATAGTTCTAAAAATGTGCTAATAGCATCTGTGAAAAAAAAAGAAAAAAATTAGAAAATGTAACTAAATAGATTATCACTTTTAAAAAGTGACTTGAAAAAAAATTCAAAACCACAAGTGGTAAATAATTGAAATAAAAAGGTTATAATTTATATTACAATGATGAAAATAATTTTTAGCACTTTACATTAAATTTATTTCAAACTTTTCTTACATTAAAACAATCAAATTAAGTACAATGGTTTTTTTTACAAATCACATATCGGTTAAAATAAAGATGAAATATCAAATACATATGTAACAAGCAATTTATACGACTTTTAATAATTCATTTTCTTTTTAAAGTTTACAAAGTTAAAAAAAATGGCCCTCAAGTTTTCATTTTAATTAGCACACATCATTTAGATCAAGCACGTCGTTTAATTAAAAAAATTTCAATGCAGATAAGTCTTAAAAATTTTTTGTAGCAGTTTCACTTTATGACGGCTGCAGAAAATTGAGCGCATCAACTCTCTACAATTTGACGGTCACATGCAACTCCTCCCTTATCTGAACGGACGCATGTTTCGGGTCTGATACTCGGAAATCGGTGGGTTAAATGTCCTGGCAAGAATTAACAATATAAAAGTCGCCAAACGAACTTTAACTCCTCAATAAATTAAATTATATATTTCATTAGGTTTTAAATATATTAAAGTGATGTAGAAAATGTTAAAACCAATTCACTGAAATGCTTTTTTAAAACCTTTTCTAATAAAATAAAACTCCAATAATGGTATTAAGCCTTGCCTCCAATTACAGGCATTGTCTTCAGCGAATAATAATTTTATTTTGTATTTTTAAATTCAAAAGCATTTCGCTTAATTCGGAGGAAAATTCAAGCAGCGAGAGGTTTTATCTTCCATTTTTTCATATACTGATATGACACTGTTTGAAGTTATGTACGTAAGAAAGAAAAGAATATAGATTACTAAATGACTTTGGTGAGCAGCCTTTTCAACAATCTTAATGCTTGTTAAAATTTGAATAAGTAAATATTTCACGTAACTCTTATTTTAGTAGCATTTTCATCAAAATATTTTAAAGCTTCAAATTTTGACATTCGTTCCTAATTTTCATTCATATTTTTGAAGTCTGCAGCCATAACAATATATATATCTTTCAATTGCGATCTGAAATTAATATAAAACCATTTTTTTGACTAAAACAAAAAAATTATATTATATATATATATTCTTATAAAAAAATTTCAATTCTTAATAAAATACGATTTATTCATCCTATCAAGTTCAAGTAAATTTTTTTAACTTGTAAAAAATTAATGAATTAATTTTTTTATAATATTAATTTAAAAAACTTTCTCTCCAAAAATATATTTCCCCGCCACCAAATAAGAAACGAATTCAGTTTGTTTTTTATAACGTCAATGAGGTTAGGCTTAACATGTTTTCGGCAGATTAATTTAAACGATTCCGTTTATTTTCATAATGCTTTATGCATTTAAAATCAAACATTGTTAATGAATCGATTTTTTCGATTAATTTTGAAGTACTTTCAAATTAAAATAATACAGAATGTAAAAATTAGAAATTTCTAATCTGTATTACGTACCCCAGCTTATGTAGAAAAATCATGTATTTTGCGTTGCCTCAACTGGCTTTAAATCCTCGATTGGCGTTGAAAATTCTCCGCTAGTATAATATTTTGATCAATTATTTATAGTAAACGTAATCGTAATCATTATTTTCTCTGCGTGCGTTTTATATTAAAGTTTTAAAAAAATGATTTTGTTCTCTTCCACAAAAGACTAAGACCGATGTGGTTTACGCGAACATTGCGATTGTTTTATCCAGCAGAATCTATTTGACCTAAAAACTGAAATGCATTGCTTTATGTTTGTTAGTATAATGAACCGATAACCTAATTGTTCAATTAATACCAATAAATAAGATAATTCTCACATAGATGCCTGGGAGACCAGACACCGTGTTGCCATGGACAGACAATAAATACCTCCAGAGAATCCCTGCACTGGCTTCTACGGCAACAGCTGTCTTGTCGTAAAACCTTCAAAATCTTTCTTAATTGAAAAATACTCAACTGATGATTAATGATATCATCACTTCAGCTTTTGACTGCGTTTCATTTTACTCAATATTTTGCTGGAAAATGGGCGAAAATTTTAATAATCCACTCTCAAATTTTGATCAGATTTTTTTTTGAATCCCCAATTCCATTTTCCAGGGAGACAAATATGGGTTGGTAAGTGAAACTTTTATTCTGATGAAAAATTCATCATTTAAGTCTAGTTTCTAGTAATCTAACCTTCATTAAGTTGAATGGTTTTATAGTATAAATTTGAATCCAAAATGTACGTGGCATCATGGAAGACATTTTCTTCTTAATTCACATTCAAATTCAGAGTGTTCTATTTGTAATGTTTATAATGAAAGAATAAAATATTTCAGCTTTATATTTATATCTTAACACTAGGTTTACGAGAAGCGTCGTTTTGACGCATTTCGAATTTTATAAGGAGAATTACAAAGCCCATTTGCAGTTTTATTTTATCCCTTGCTATGACTTATCCATTGATCGAGGTAAATATATTCTGAAGTCTATTTTCTTCAAAAGCATTGAAGTATTTAAATTCGCTTTGCACTGTACCCATCTCTAAATTAGTTTACATCTTCACTTCCAGTTTCTTATCAAGTCAGAACATGATGTAGTTTTGGGAATGAACGTCAACAAAAATCCGTAGGCGAAAAGTTGAAATTTTACTATCTGCACGAGCATCTAAAAAACCAGCTTTTAATAACCATTAAGCGTTGCCGTTGCATTTACAAAAGTTCTGATTTTAAAAAAGATAAGTAAATGACTACAGCAAATAAAACCTAAAAAAATGACATTTTGAGCACGTGATTATATGAAATGAAATAAACAGGAAATGTGATATTTTTTTTAAACCATAAATGCGAGACAAAGTTTTTTGGGTCGTTTGCGATACTAAAGTGACTCATTCAATGAAGCAATTAAAATGAATAAAAATATAACTTAACTTGCACGAGAACGTGGTGCTTGGCCGTTCAAGAAATGATGTTTTACCATGATACACTGAAATATGCATAGCCGATTTCATTTTAAACTTTTTTTTAGTTCAGGTGATAGAATTTTTTAGTTCCAGTTCTTAATTTAAATGCAATGACTATAAGCATACTTCTTAAAGTACTTCTTAATATTCTTCTTTATTCTGTAAAACTAAGCAAACTATTTTTTAACTTTAACATTCCTTTTAAATAAAAGATATTTGGCAAATTTTAAATAAGCTTAATACATCAGCTAATCGCTATGGACATTTTACTTTTTAATATAAGTTTTCTTAGGCCGCATTGTGAAATAACGCCACAAGCAACAAAATATAAAATGATACAAAGTGGCTAAGCTAAAATGTCCCAATTTTGCAAAAATATGATTTTTTTTTGTTTAATATTCTTAATATTGGACAAAATTCTCTATAGAATCATTTAAAGTTTGTTTCAGTGTCCATTTTTTTTTGGGGGGGGGGGAGTAGCGATGCTTTTTATCTTTGAAATTATATACTTTTTATTAATTTAACTTTTAGTGAAATTTTCTTGCAAAATATATCAAATTAAAATCTGAAGCGTAATTTTCGTTCAAATTTGGTATAATAATTACTCAATAAATTCATACAATCTATAATAATTCCAATAATATATTTATTTAGAAATATTCTAGGGTTGCTTTAATGTTAAACAACAGAAAAAAATTGAAAATTTCGAGTTATCAGTTAAATTTAATATTTAACTACTATCTACTATCTAGTACTACCTACAAATTGTAAGAATGTCCTTTGATGTCCCTCTAAAATAAAAGAATTTGGCTTTATAACTAATTTTAATAAGGAAAAAGTTCTTCCGAATCCTCAAAAAACATTTGTCGTCATTTAATTGGTATATTTTAATTTAATAAATTAATTTTTCATAAAAAAATTCAAAAATAAAACTATTTGATAGTTGTTGTTTTTTGAAAAAAATTATTCCTAACGTAGTGGCATATTTTAACAAATCAAAGTGAAAAAATCCCTTCACGTTTACTATATAAACTTTGCAGCATTAAATTACAAACTTTCTAGATAGATGGTGACTGACTTATAATAAACATTAACAATGTAAAAAAAAAGTATCAGATGCATAAAATTGTTCCCACAATTTTTATAGATCGAAGCCAAATCTAACAAATCTATAAAAATAAGATTATTTCGAATATATATATATATAAATATATGTTTCTGAGCATTTTCATGCTCTGTTTGAACTCACAAGCATTTATTTATTAATTTTTTGAATGCATCACATACCTTTGTGGTCTCAATTCAATCGGTACTTCGATAATTAATCAACGAAAACTAACAGAAAAGTTCTCCGTGTTCAGTAGCATTTCGGAGGATGTTGATACTCTTCCGCGGGTAAAAACAACAGCTGGTGACCTTCCCTTCTCGTCCGATGTTATCGCTGTTTATTCAAAAGAAATTAAATAGAATGTCTGCAATCACTTTGATCTGGAGATGAACGATATCACGATCTATTTTAATCCTTGCTTTCAAAGAAATAAAAAAAAATAGAATTAAAAATTTTTGTTATTGATGTTCTCACCTAATAACAAAACAGAATGCATTTGCATACTTATGTGTATTCTACAGGCTTAGACCGTTTGACTTAAGAACTTCCAAATTACGTAGCATTACATGATTTAACATAAACATTCGTTAGAATGTAAAAATGATACCTCTGAGCAATTTTATTTTTTAATCTTTAAAAAGAAGGAACTAGAAAATGAGATTATTTCGCATTGCGGTGATGACTTCTATTTTTTTATGATTTTTACTTCAACGCCCTAAAATATTTTCATAAAATCAGCAGTAGTATAATTTTTCTTCTGAATTTTGAAGTATTTTTTTACGTTTTTTTAAAAAAGTTTTTATTTTATTATATTTTAGGCAGTTACATGAATTACGATGTTTTTCCAACACTAATCAAGTTAGGCTTAACATGTTTTCGGCCCATTTTAAACGATTATGTTTATTTTCTTAATGTTTGATGCATTTAACAATAAACATTTTTATTAATTGATTTTTCGGAATCATTTTGAAGTACTTTCGAAATAAAATAATACAGGATAAAGAAAATTAGAAATTTCTAATCACTGTTGTGTTACCCCAACTTATGTAGAGAATTCACTTATTTTGCGTTCTTAAATTGGCTTTGAATCCTCATTAGGCGTAGAAAATTCAACGCTAGTATAATTTTTTGATAAATTATTTATAGTAATTGTTATGCCGTGATAGCCTGGTTGGTAGGTTGTTGCATTCGCATCCCTCGGGCTGCGAGTTCGAAGCTGCCAGGAAAACGAGTCTCCGAGTGTGGTAGAAGTTAAATGTGTCGTGGTCGCAAAGTTCACCATGTGGAGAGTAATAATTCTGAGTTAGAGGCGATCGTTCTCTCTTACAGATCTAAATTATCATCTATGGATGAATAAATGAAATGCATAAATGAGGTCCACCCCGTAAAAAGGGGTTTGTGACATCTATGAGCTAAAAGTCAGACTTTTGCCTCATGTGCTCAGATGTCCATACTCCAGAAGCTACTGCATCCCTCCTTCCATTGTAAAGTAGAACAGCAAAAATTGTAATTATTTAATAAAAAGTAACTAAATTAAAATCTTTCCTAATATCCAAAGTAGAAATTGATTTAAAAAATCTGTTTTCATATTACTTGTTTATCTGTTTATTTTATATTAAAAAAATAAGGATTGGTTCCAAAGTATCGAAAAAACAGCATTCAAATAAAAAGATAGAAAATCCGGGCATTTTTGCTCTTAATAATTCTAAAGTGTCTTGGAACGTCAAATAAAAAATTCATGCACACATTGAACAAAATAGGTGTAAGAAAAAAAATAGCTATAGTGACGCACCCATATTTATATACTCATAAGAACGAAATAAAATTAGTTTGTCTCCCCAAAACTTTTTCGCACACTCTCCAATAAAGGTGTTGCTCCTCACAAAATATTATGAACATTGATTAAGTCAAATTCTTGCAGGTCATTGGCGAACAATAAGGAAAAAATATTAATCTTTGCCGTGCATTTAATTTCATTTTGAAGTCCTTTCGAATTAAAATAATAAAGAACATCAGAAATTTATAATCTATATTGCTTATACCAACTTATGTAGCAAAAGCACGCAATTGGCTTTAAATCCTCAATTGGCATTGAAAATTCAACGCTAATATTATAATTTTTTGATCAATTTTTTATAGTAATTGTAATTGTCAGGCTGGGATGTAACCCGATTGATTTGGCTTTGGGTTATCATCCCTTGGGCTGCGAGTTCGAACACCATGTATAGAAAGGAGTATGGAAAATTGCCAGGAAATTCGCTTTATATTTTGCCCCTTAATGTTGTGACTCTTGTCTAATTTCTACACATATTTATATGAATTGTAATTATTTAATATAAAGTAATTAAAATAAAAATTTTCTTTGTTAACCTAAGTTGGAATTGGTTTTGAAAAAATTGTTTTTTACATTACTTGTTTATAACAACTCTAATATTGCGATACAATGAAATCGATATTTTAAAAACTGGTTTGCAGCTAAGAGTTTTGTCCTTTCAGTTTGTCAAAATTTATTTTAAATTACATACATATTTGGGTTTTTTTTCTATAAATATACAATTAAAATCATCAAAAAAATGTTTTACATTGAAAAAATGGCGAAAAAGTACAGCCCTAAATTTGCCTCATCTGTGGGACGTTTCTAGCCTCCTCAATGCACAAAATCACGAAAGTATGCAAGTGGTTAGGGAAGGAAGAGAACAAGGATATTTAAGAAGACCATTTTCTACTTCAACAATAAACTTTCTTTCGCCTAACTTTTGCTTAAAAGCCCTTTATTTAAGCGCCAAAAATGAAAACATAATCCAAGGCAGCTGTGAATGCGAGACCTGACGGAAAAGGAAAGCACCAGGAAGTGTGCGAAATATTCTCCCAAAATAAAATGCCCGCTTTCATATTTTCTGCGCTCCAAAAGATCTCTTGACACCAGTTGCGCCACCCTGTCAGGGGGTGAGAAGTCTGTCAACACTTAGTAAGACGGCGCTTGGAGTGGGTGGGGGTGGGCGGAAACTAAAAAGAAAATTTCCCTGTCATTCTTCCGCGGTGGAATGTATGTCAAGTGGAGCATTTCGTCAGAGGAGAGGGTTTCTTTTTCTTTTTGGTTTAATTTATGTCTAACACATTTTTGCCAGGAAAGCTGAGCCTGGATTGTCGTCTAGATTCATTTAAGTTGGAAGGCTTTACAACTTGTATGCAAAATTCAGATAATATCCCTGGTTAAAATAGATCAGGTCAAAATGCATGATTAATAAGTTCTCTCAGTTTTCATAAAAATTTAAAGTGGGATCTTAAAATCATGCCATGATCACACACAAAAAAAATTAAGCAGAAGCTATTACACAAAGAACGTGTTTCTTTGTTATCTATTAACCTGTTAACTAGGCGAATGGTTTGATTGTTGACGAAATATTTCAATGTAAAACAAAGAGAATATAAATTATCCCGTTAACAAGTCCAATTAGCTTAGGTCAATTTATAGTTCAAAAATGTGAAGATGCGATTCTAATCCTCCTCAAATGTTGTCTAACATTTGTTATGTAACACTTCACAGAACATCTGTTACTGAAATTTCAATGCTTTATTATTACGAAAATAGATTGCAGGCATTCGTAACCATGCCTTAACTTTTTCTTAAAACAGAAATGGTTGATCCCATTTCTTGAAATCACTAGTATTGCCATTTTTCTTACAACTCCATTTTGTTAACCAGAGGGAATGATCTTCCCATAAGCTTTTCAAACTATATCTAATAAAGTTGTTAATCTATAGAACGCTTTACATAGTAATGGTAACGAACTAATAATCTTTAGAGGGGGATCATTATTTTTACTGCATCTATCGTATAAACCTTGAGAAGTGTTTTTTAAAGGGGACGAGACAAATAAAATATGAGCGACAGTTTTTGCAGCAAATTTATCGGTTTCTATTAAATTTAGGGTACACTCTCTTCAGAGACTGTTCGATTATAAGTTAGTTACAAAACGAAGAAAAGGGCTAGACGGATAAAATTTGGTACACCTACACTGTAAATATTTACCAAGTTTTGAGATAAATCCAACAAGGGTCTGAACATTTCTCGTCCTGTTTTTTCAAAAGCATCTAAATGGCATACTTAAAAACACAATCACTTATTAAATATAGCATGTGATTTTGTGACAATTATAGTTCTATAATCAATTTTGGTTTCAGACTGTCGAAAAAACGTGTCTGAAACCCAAACTCGCCTTTATTAGAAAATGTCCGGAGAGTGTTTGAAGAAAACTCTTTAGTTTAAAAACTTTCTGTTATGTAGGAAAAAAAAGAAAACATAGTAATCGTCAACAACCTGGAAATTTTGAAGAAACCGCAATCAGACCAAGATGAATAAAATATTTATATGTTTCTGGATACATGTCCAGCTAATGTGAGCTGCCTGTAAGCTCAGTACTTAAAAGAGGTAGAAGCATTAAGTTTTGTGCATCGTTTCCTGTCCAAAATAGAAAATCTCTCAAATATTTTATGAAATCTTTCCACAAAGAGTACGTCTAATAGTCTTCGTATATGAGAAGGTAATTAAAGAAATAATTACCTAAATTAATGAAATTTGGTAGATAGATCTATCAGGAATTTTTTCTATATGTAAAATTTTGAATGAAACTCAATCCCTGAAACGGCTAAACATCCGTCTTCATGTACAACGCAAAATGCTAGATAAATGAAAATCAATATCAAAATTTTGAATCTTCATTAAATATTAAATCAACTCGCTGACATCAAAAGGCCCGAATTCATATTCGATAGCGATGTACTGCAATAATATTTATGCAATTAAAATCAAAAGTTATCAAAATAATGCTGAAAAGTCTAATCTTTATTTTTCTATATCATGCAAAATCAATTAAAATATGCAAAATGATTGTTGAAACAAGTAATATAAAAAATTTTTTTTAATCAGTTCCTACTTTGGATATTAAGAAAATTAGGAAGTTAGGAATTTTTTTATTTTAATTACTTTTTATTGAATAAATTGCAATTTTTCCCCGTGTTCCGCTTTACAACAGAAGGAGGGTTGCAGTAGCTTCTGAGTGCATGGACCCCTGAGCATCCGAATAACGATTCCCTTTGACTTAGTACCCCCAGTGGTATAACTCCCGAAATGGAGAACTTTGCGACTAGGTTCAAACTCGCAGCACAAGGCATGCGAATCAAACGCCCTACTAACCAGGCTATCCCGACCCAACAATTACAACTATTATAAAGAACTATTTATAAAGGCGAGAAAGTTTTTAATTAATAAAAAAATAACGAATTAATATTCGAAAAAACTATTAGCATCAAACGTCATCCACTACAAGTTTTAAAAAATTTACTTGAAATTGATTGGAGGAACAGAAAGGATTTTCTTAACGATTGCAAATTTGAACAAGATATAAATGATATATAGGGAGAGCGTGAGTTAGTAGTAGGAATTGAATTAGTGACGTTTTACTGAAAGCTTCACTCCCCTTTAATAGGAATGAATAAGTAAAAATAGAATTTCACCTTGACTATATTATTCACAATCCAAGTCTCCATTACTTGCAAGTAATTCCATATCTGTAGTAAGTGCAACTTTTTGTCAATAACTCTCTTATAAGTGTTAACAGAACATGGTGAAGATAATAAATTACATTGCATAATATTGAAGGTAAATATCCAAGAATAGACAGTTTCTTTAAATTTGAAGGAATATATTCAGGAAGCAATGTATTCAAAAACTCGCACGTCGTAGTAAAGTTGATGGACAGAACTAACACAAACATTTCGGCAAATGACAGACCCGAAATGGAAAGCTTTCATATTTCTCTCGATTAAATGACAATAATGGGCACCTCCCCCCTCCCCTTCTAAATCGGAGGACGAGAAAATTTATTCATTACATTTCGAGAAATGAGTTTTGCCGATGGAAATGCAGAAATGAATGACGAGGGGCCGCGCGCGGAATCGGAAAGGCGTCAAAATGTTTTCGGGGTTTCCGGCTGTACACCTTCGTGGTGGCAACCTCCCTCTGTCAGTGGCGTACATCAAAATGATGAAACTAGTCTTCGCTTCCACAGACATTTCTCACAAATTAATGCTTCAAAACGTCATGAAAGTTATTTTCTACGTTCTATTCATGGAACTGGACTTTTAATTTGCAAACTATTTATAAAAAGGTGAAAGAAAAAGTTTCTAATCATTTTCAAGGAGAAAGTTATTTTTAAATGCAATTCTGAGCTCCCTATGCATGCTAGAGTGACTTAATTTTAAAATTAAAATGTCATTTTTTACTTAATGTCGAATTTAAAAATCGAAACTTTTCCTATTCAAAATATTTGTCGCGATCCGTTCGTAAACAATGTTAGATGTCCGTAAACTTAATGAGTCAACTTCCATTTCAAATTTTAAAAAAAGAAGAAAAGACTTTAAAAAAATTAGAAGTTGAATAAAATAATGTATATTTGGACAAAAAAAATAGCGTAGACTTTAAATTAATTTGATACATTTTTATACCTTTTACCATTTACGCAAATGATTAAAACAAAAATTTTACGCAGAATCTTACTTGCAGTCTGAAAACCCTATACCTAATATATTTAAGTCATTGGGATTTTGAATTATCACAGTTGCATGTTCCTCAAAGTACAGACGGGCAGAGAATCAACTAATAGTTGGATTTGGCTAAAAAAAAAACACCACAAATTTTAAATACGTGAATTGAATTTTATTTATCTGTCTCTCTTCATTTTGCAGCTATAGCATTAATTCATATTCGAAAACGAGCTTTGTCTTAAAAGATTTTACTCAAAATTAGATAGAAATCGCCAGATTAGGTGTGCAGACTGTATACGAAATTTCATTCGACTCACTCTCAGCGTTTTTCAGTTCTTTGTCCCAAACAATGGAGATTCGTCAAAATCTCTTGTTCGAATTGTTTGACGACTAGTATAATTTCACTATACTACGTATATGGAAAAATAAAGAAAACCTATGCTTTAATTTCGGCCAGTTTTGGTGGGACAATTTTTTTAAAGAACATTGATCTAAGGGAAAAAAACTTAACAACTTAAGAAAATAAGGATAAATATTTCAAATTTTTAACAATTTTTAATCATCTTGTAACTGTGTCCTAACCACGTATCCCGACTCCCTGAGCGCCCTATCTGATCCTACCCTATCTCATCAATGGACCGACCCACGCAAATTTACTCCCTGATGAGGAGTCTCTTAGAAGCTGGGCAAAATTGGGGGAAAGGGGGGGTAATCACACTTATTAACGGCAGGCTGCTCATGTAGGCCATCTAAATCAATGTGCTATTGAGACATCACATTCAAAGCAGTAATTATACATATAGTCTAATATATACTTCAAAACAACAGCTGTATTTAAAAATAATTTAGTTTTAACTACAGTTATCGATATTCCAATACATCAATATTCGATATTGAAATTTGATATGACACCACTGAACTGGCTGTGAGAAACCGAAACACGTCACTATTTCACTCAACTATTTCCGCATACTTGCAAAGAAAGTGAAAATGAGCTTTTAATAACGCGTTGTCATTGCATTTACAAGAGCTCTGACTAAAAAAATAAGTTAATGACTACAGCCAATAAAACCTAGAAAAATGTCATTTTGCTCACATGATTATGTGAAACGAAATAAATAGGAAATGTAATATTTTTTTAAAACCATAAACGCGAGGCAAAGTTTTTTGTGATCGTTTGTAATACTAAAGTGGCGGATTCGATGAAGCAACTAAAATGAATAAAAATGCAATTTAACTCGCACGAGCACGTTGAAGAAATGATGTTCTGACACGATACATTGAAATATTCATTGCATATTTTATTTTAATCTTTTTTTTTATTTTAAACTATCGGGAATCGCTAAAATAGTTTTTGTAAAAATATAGACAAATGTACATTATTTGAGAATGATTCGAGAGGGGGGATTTTTTGTATTATCTCTTCTTAACCTTTGCACTCGGTAATTGTCACTCAGCCACCACGCAAAGCGGTGAATCATTTTAAGGTAGACTCTCCCAACCGTCATAAAGGAACTCAGATTTGAACCATAAAAATGAATGAATAGACCGCCGCAGCATCAACACTGGCGGGAACTGTTGTTAAGTCCTGAAGTTCAACACCCGCCCACGGTACAGTCTTTCCCGTAAGACATCCCGTCATCTTTGGAGACTCCTACCCCCCCCCTATTAGTATTTCCTCAAGGGAGGCAAGATCCAACCACTATGACGGAAGCATCTCATCCTCATTTTGAGTTACCCCCGGGGGAAAACTAATTTTTAAAAACGCTTACAAAATGTAAGAAGAAGTATATCCATTTATCAAAGAAATACGACCTAAAACAACTATGTATATTTATTTTTCAGAGCAATAAACTACTCTTTGCATGAGGTAAATAATTACGCTTCGAATTACTTTACCGAGTGCAAAGGGTTAATAAATTTGAATTCATGCTTTGTATTCACTTGCCTTTTTTAAACTCATTCGGGAGTTGTACACACAACATTAGGAGGGGGCGAATGTTGCAATAAAACGAAATTCAAAAGGTTGTTCCAGTCTGCCATTTTAGGGGCAAAGAGTTCAAAATTGAATTTTATTCCATTTGCAGACACGATTTCTTCTCTTCGCGCATCCCTTTCTGAATTTTCCTACTGCATGCCATCAATAAAACTCTTTTAGTAAATCCTTTTTTTAGCAAATTAATAAAAAGTATCTATTTTTTCCATACAAGGTTTTAGAATGCTTATTTGAAATATATAAAAGAGGTATGTCCATTCTTAAATTCTATTCACTTGTTGTATTTTGATGAACTTGGATAAGCCCTCTTGAAAACAAAAAGAAAAAGGCTATTGCTTCCGCTAAGAGTTAAAAATTAATTATCAGAAATTAGAAAGAAATTGGATACTCTTTCGCAGTTTTTGGTTAAAAAGTGGGGGAAAAAACTCACCCCGCAAGAACGATTTTCATAAAACCTTAGTATGTTTGTTTGTTTTTTTTTTGCCTAGTATACTTAACATGGAAAAAGTACATTTTGCGTTAAGACGAGTCTATTCGCCAGGGGTAATCAGGTAGTGGCAATTTGAATTTTGCATCACAATTCGAACATATTCTTGAATTTCAACATGTTTAAAACATTTTGAGGCCCAGGTTCAAATCAAAGGAACAAATAAAAGATTATTATGCGTTGTATCATGATTTACTCAATACAATTCTCTAACAAATTAAAATAAATAAAATTTATGTTTCGCTTCGTTCGTATTTAGAAAATATTAGTTAATAAATAAATGTGATTATTGAAATAAAAAAATGAGTCACTTCATTAGAACATAATTTCACATATTCACATTACACATATTTTGTATGACGAGTTAACTCGTCATCGCTCAATTTTCTCAATTTTTGTGACAGTTTAGATACTTTTGGGATTTCTAAGCCCCAAATTCAATTATTTAAATGTAAGATAAAATTCACTCTTGCCTTGTCGTTCCGGGAACTTCTAAATCAGATAGAATCGAGGTATTCCAACGTGAATCGGAACACAACACCGAAAGCATTAGTGCAGGGTTTTCATTTTCATCTAATTTTTATTTACTGGACGAGGACACAGGCGCAGATAATTATTTACAATATATGCATATCATTTTAGTTGTAGGAATCATTCACATTGCATACAACCATCTTTTGGATCCGTTCTTACTCCGAAATCCAACCAAAGTTATACTAAACATTAAATCGAAACAAACTCACAGCTGTTACTGTGGGATCATGGGATTTTTCCCTGACGTCACCAATGCGCTTGCGCAAAAGTGTTACATCATGTTATGGTGAGGCCAGGAATTCCAACAGATACGCAATTTCCAAAGTTGGTTGGATAAAATAAGAAATATATTTCGAAGAACCTTAGCTTAAGCTTTTTGAAATATCGCAGAGTAACTTCAAACAATATTAATAAATTGGTTACTTCTCTCGCTTATAAAGACACAGAGTGATGTTCAATAAGTTCAATGCACCATCAGCTGTTTTCTGAAAATGACTAATACTGAAACGTATGTTGAATAATAAAAGAGAAAAGTTTTTATAGCAGGTTATATACTACTGTTAAAATTAACTATTTTAATTTATAAGACAATGACTTCACACCTAATTCTAAAGAGATTTAAATGTTTTGTGACCAAATTAAGTGCATATTATTAGTGCCCCTCCTCTTACTGCCCATTTAAACGCTATTTTAACATTCTATTAATGTTTTGAAATTTTATTTTATTAGCTTAAATTTATATATTTTTATTTATCGTGATGCCAAACTCTCCATTATCCACGATTATTGATTTTCGGTTTTACAAATAAATGAAATCGGTAGAAATTAGTCCAATTCAATTTGCTAAAGTATTAATATTTTATGATTAAAAGATGGATTATTTTACAGCCTTATTTACTGGGCTGTTAGGAAAAAAATTAACCTGTATATCGCTGCCCCTTAAATTCCATCTAAACTTAGAACCTAATAAAAAATTCATAAATTTTAAAAATCTTATTTTAAAGTTTTTAATTCAAAATTTAAATTTAATATCTTGTGTAATTAAATGAATTAATTTTTTTAATTTATTAAATAATTTCAGATATTAATTTAAAATTTAATGTTATTTTTATTTTTATAAGGGATATAAAATAATTTGTCGAGTTTCTTTTCCCGTAGTTAACATTTCTACGTCAACTTTCAATAGTTATGGTTTTGACTGGAAAACTCCCACACCCAGAGGAAATTAATTTGGAAAAAACGAACGAATATCCGTGAAAAGGATCCTGGGAAGAGAGCAAACTAATTAACGATTTTGAGTGGCCTCGGCAATTAAACGTAGCAATATTTCCTATTAAAAATCGCCAAGGAAAGTCTGAATCTTATGAAAAAAAAATCAATTTAATAGCTTTCCGAAAACTCTCACGAACAAGGTACGAGCTCGTAGATTTTTCAGGTGTATGCAAATGAACCACGGACAGATTTTAATTAAATTCCTTTGGACTCTCGAATGCACAAAAAAAATTATTCATCAACAGGAAATTTTGACATTCTAATGCTCCTTTCGGAATCGAAAATGAGCGTTTTATTTTTGGGGATTTTTCTCAAGGTATCTGAAAGAAAATGGATCTTGTTCAGCAAAATTTAGTAGGTACTATCGTGTCGTATTTTCTTTTATTTTTCTATAAACAACTTACCATTTAATTTCTTTATTATCCATATTTTAAAACTGCATACCTAATTTTAGGACACAATTCTTTTCCTATATGCAAGCAATGGACAAAAATCTAGCCACGTTGTGTGCTTTGAAAAGAAAACTTATGTTATATTTTCCATGCCTGTCCCCATTGTATGTCCCCGTGATATTATAAGAATGTCCATTGTCCCTTACAGGATTTCCCACTCTTTGTTAGTCAAATAACGTTTAAAAATTCTAACATTTTGGTTATGATCCTGAAAGAATGTCATACATAATTTTGGGTTTAATCCTTTCAGTAATTCTCCGGTCGAACTGACCGTGCAAATTCTATGCTAGCGAACTGTTTTTTCTTCCTTTCATTTTTAACAAGGAGCAAATGCTGAAAAATCAACTATCGCCAAGAATATCCTTGCTTTACATTTCGAAATACTCACTCGAAATGAAAACTGGCTGCTCAATATAAAATTTTCACTTCCGTTTGGAGGAAATAATAGTAAAAAAGCTAAAAGATAAATTGTACAACAAAAGAATGGGGATTTCCTTTTCGGACAACATCAACTATTCAGATTACTTTTGCTACTTAAATTTTTTTCATCTCTAAAGAACTGAATTGAAAGATGTGCTATTTTTCCATCTACATTTTTGTTTTAATTAGTTTCAGAAATGATGAATGTGACTTCCTGAAATGATGCGAGTGAGATTAATGGCCCACGTTCCCAAAAATTCTCTTTTGCTAATCCTTACATGTTAATTCAAATAAAAACATACAATACAAATTAAAGTGAAATCTGTCGTGCATATTTCAAAGTATCATATCAGAACATAATTTCTTGAACGACCCAGCACCACGCGCTCGTGCAAGTTAAATTATGTTTTTATTCATTTTGATTCTTTCGTTGAATGAATCACTTTAGTATTCAAACGATCCAAAAAATTTTGTCTCGCATTGATTGTTTAATAAAAATCTCATTTCCTACTTATTCCATTTCATATAATCGCGTGTTCAAAATGACATTTTTCTAGGTTTTATTTGCTGTAGTCATTAGCTTATTTTTTCACCAGCTTCTGTAAATGCAATGGCAACGTATTATTAAAAACTGGTTATTGAGATGCTTTTATATAAAGTAAAGAGATAGTAAAATGACAAAAATAACCTTTTCCACAGAGATGGCTTTGTCAGGGGAAACAGTTTTCATCAGGTTTGTTTAGAAGTGTTAGAAATTACTATACCGCTCTAGCCTTTCAGAATATCCAAACCTTTCCTTTCCTTCCCATCTTTTATGAAACTTTTTAAAATTGAAGAGTTCCTCTCATCACTGGATTACATCCTTTCGCCAACCTTTCGAAATATCGTCTCTTTCACATTTTTCAGAAAAATCGATAAACATCGCTACTCTCCTTTACGAAGGCGTAGCTTCAAAGTATCCAGCAGCTTCTGACATCTAAACGAACTGTACACAGAGAAGCTAAAACACAAATATCAATTTCAGTTTAATATCTTCGCCCGCAAACTAAACCCAAGAAGCTCAAGGTTTGCAATTTTTAATGCATATGCAAATAAATCGGAGCGATATTTTTAATTAAGTTTTCCCAACAGCGGGGCCTGCAAAACAATGATTGCGAAATATTCGGAGATTCGCGTTTCGAAAAGGTGATTTTAGAGACTTGTTGAAAATTATTTTGAGGAAAAACTGAGGGAACAGCGATGGAAAACATCCATATTTATGGTTCAGGTATATTTCGCAATTTGTTTTACACTAAATAACTTCTGTTCTTTAAATGAAATTCACCTGTTAGAAAGATATTTTGAAATATTTCAACTTCATTGAATATTTCAAATACTATTTCGTAATCCTGAAAAGTTACGACCAATATGAAATAAGTTTTAATGCAACTCAAAATGACATTTACGACTACGTATATTGTAACTCAATACGAATTCAGAATTCATACATTTTATATTAAATATATACATAAATAGACACACAAACACACATAGATACTCAGACATAAAAATTCATGAGGCAAAAGAATATATAATTTAACCAAAGATCCATGATTGTTAAAATTAAATTTAGATTAACGAAATTAGGGTTACCTAATTGCCAAGAATATATCTCTCTCATTAAATAAATTTATATTATAATACATAGTTTCATATATTCATACCTAGTTTCATAATGCTTGAAATACATTCTTAAGGTGCAGAAGCTTTACAATTAAATCTGATAAATTAATTGAATTTATATCGGGACAAGGTCTAATGCAGCCTTTTTGTCAACACTCTACAATCTTTCAGATTAAAATTTTAATTTCTAATTAAATTAATTTTAATAGAAAAATTCGGTTTCACTGTTTTACTATATTTCAACAGGCGTTCCAGCACAGAAGTGGGGGGTCTTAGTCATCAAGCGTCCCGGGTTCGAGTCCCGGTTAGAGCATGGTTGTTCTTCTTTGTTCTATCTGTGAGGTGTGTGAATCTGCCCCCCCCCCTATTAAAAAGGGGGCTGTGCACGCGAATGTGATGAGTGTGTAGCGTAAGTCGTACTCTTGGCCCTAGTTGGCGCTACTTCAAACAAGAGACGCTTATTTCGGCTTAAATCCGCTTATGCATCAGCGGGCTTATCCGTAGCAAGAACCATTAGTTAAAAAAACCACTAGATTTCATTAATTTGATTGCATCGTTTTTTTATGCAGTATTACTACGAATATATGTAGTCATAATTACATTTTCAACCGTGATTAGATTGCGTGGACGATGTCGGAAGTGGTATCTCCATATAAAACTACAATAGTGGAAGAGTTTTTATAATCGGCTAAAAATTGAATGCCATGTTCAAGTTCAAGTCGAATCTCTACTTGAATCGAAATTTACATCTAAACTCCGAGGCCTTCAAAATAAGATATTGCCGCCTGATTATTTTTAGTTTCCTTATTATTCTACGAGAATAACGAAAACTATCAGATTATTGAGATTTTCGTGACGGAAGACGCTTGGCATCAGCGGGCTTGCCAGCGGGAAACGCTGTGACGGATGCAGATTTGAACATCCGAGATTTCTGAACGGTTACAAAAATAGAGAAACTTTCACATTGGTCATTTCATTCAACATTTCCCAATTCTTACAATTAGCTCAAACTCTCCCTAAATAGATAAGAGAATAAGTAATATATGCATTTAGAAATACTTTGTAGTCATTTTAGTATTTCACAATGTGAAAAAAATGAAACTTTTCCTTTTATCAATCGAATTCCAATATTTAAAGAATGGACAGATTATTTTTTATTCTAGAAATTGGTAATATAAAGCATTTAATGAACTTGACGCCTTACATTAAACTGTATAAACGTAGCACCTTACATTAAACTGTATA
>JAOUZG010052505.1:0-17846 GCA_026289955.1 Argiope argentata | reverse complement strand
CATTCGCAAGTCGTATGTCAAAAGTCCTTAATTTATAGTTATTTAAAATAATATTTCAAATTTTTCGATAACTACGCAAAATCATTAAAATACTGTTTATTGAAATAACCATTAGATCATGATTTTTGCACCCTATTTAAATAAATGATTATTATTAAATGCTATCGAAAGAACTGAAGTTTGCGCAACTTTTGAAGTTCTTATATAATGCAGTCCATTTTTATATTGTGGTTCCAGTAGATATTTCGGCCGCTTCATATTCATTTAAATATCTTTCAAGCTATTAAACTTTAGTTGATTGCATACCCTACATTTTAACACTTGTGGAAACGAATTAAAAATATTTTTTTTATCACGTCAGAACATGTTTTGAGAATGAGGTTTGTGGCGTCAATAAAAATCCGTAGGCAGAAAATAAAAAACTTCATGAACGAAAAATAAATATATGCAGCATGAGCATCTTAAAAAATCAGCTTTTAATAACACGTTGCCATTGCATTTACAAAAGCTCCGATTTAAAAAAAGTTAATGACTACAGCCAATAAAACCTAGAAAAAATGTCATTTTGAACGCGTAATTATATGAAATGAAATAAACAGGAAACGGGATTTTTTTTTTAAACAATCAACGCGAGACAAAGTTTTTTGAACCGTTTGGAATACCAAAGCGACTCATTCAACGAAACAATTAAAATGAATAAAAATATAATTTGACTTGCACGAGGTGATTGGCTGTTAAAGAAAAGATGTTCCAACTTGATACATTAAAATATACATTTTAATCTTTTATATTATTTTCAACTCTTTCGACCTATACGCCCTAACTCCTCATTTAAATTACCTTCCTTTGGGATCATGCGTGATCTTATCGAATTCGAAATGCTCGTATTAACGCAAACGCTGCTTCAGGGGAGCTTTGTTGGGAATGTCAATCCCTCAAGATGATTTCGAAATGAGTGAAATGCAAATAATTTGCAGGTGGAATAACTAACTTTAAGGTAAGTGTTTAAACGGAAATAAAAAAACATAAGAGGCAACCCCGTTTATCCTCTGGCACTACAATATAACAGAAATAAGCTGTCGAACAAACTACACAATATACATAAATTATTCTTCGACTTATCCATAAAATTATTCCGCATCAAAAACAGAATTTCAAACACGCGACCCCAAGCTACCGAGGAGATGCTAAATCACAGGCGCAAGTCGTAAATCTGAAGTTCCGGACGCATCTTCAAGTCGATAATCCCGAGGAGAATCATCAAAGGGCAGCGAATCTCGACAAAGCTCTGGTTGTCATTACGACGAGTACTTAAAATTCCGTTAACGATTTTAGGCGGGGATAAAATAGATGTAGCACGGTCGCACAGCTGGCTATTTTAGATTGATTTACCCCGAACACGCTTTTCGCCCTGGTGAAGGTGTTATGTAACTAGTTTTTGTTTGAATAATTGTTTTCTGCAGGGTTGTCATAATGTGAAATGACTTGACTCGGTTCTTATCAGAAACATAACTACATCAGAAGAATATTATTTAAGATTTTTGAGAGTTATTTTTTGCAGATAAATGATCCCTCGCGGATGGGGGGACATCTCGAAATGAAGATTAAATGCTTCCGGCATAGTGGTTGAATCTCCCCACCTTGGAGGGTAAGCAAATAGGTGTAGGTTAGATTCCTCCCATCGATGATGAGACGTACTTCCTACGGGAAGGGTTGAACCGTGGCTGGTGATGACCTTTAAGACGTAACCACATTTCCCACTAGTTTTGCTATTGCGGTGGTCTGATCATTCAATTTTATGGTTTATCCCAATGCCTTCAGGAAGGTCGGAGAGTCAATGATATGATTTATACAAATAAATAAATTTCAGATTTCATATGATAAATAAATGCATTTTATCAAAATATTTGCTTGTATTCAATTAGAATCATATTTATCAATCTTAATTTCTTCTCTCTTTTTTTAATGCCAATAGCATAAGTCTACAGGATGTAAAGTACTATTTATTTAGAAGTGTTGCATTTTCACGACATATATAACAATACTTAACAATAAAAGAGCACATTTTGCTTGAACCTGACGACTTGGAGGGCATTATAATCCTCCGATCTTTCAATTCATGATCTCCCCTAAAATTTCGGAGAGATAACTATTTTCTGAAATTAGTTGTGTCCCTCATTGCGCATTCAATTTTGGACAAATTTAGCACAAAAAAAATATTTCCAAATAGCGAACAATGATTCCAAAATATCGATTTTTGGTACTTGTTTATTAGACCGTCGATCTTTAAAGACAAATTTGAAGGCATCACCTATGAATTTCTAGGTCGTCAATAATGGCAAAAAACAGCCTTTATTTTAAAAATGTTTCAAACCTTAACTGCCGCCATTTTGTTGGCTTCGTCGGCGTCGACGGTGTATCACCAAATGTAAATCCGTCGCCAATGGGTTACTAAACTGTTGGCGTCAACGGTCAAATACATAAGTACCAATTTTTTTTAAAGGTAAACGTAGCATCTTTATTGAATCTATTATGTATTGACCTGTCGATTCATCCTTTATATTAATAGCAACCGAAATAGGAATTCGTATTTCAGACGCATTTTCCAAAACCGATAAAAATAAAATTTGGCAAAAAAAATGTAGCAATAATATCTCATTCCAAACTTGATATACTCAAGTCCTTGAGCTTCTGAGTTATCGCGTAGATTTCTGAAAGCACAGACTTAGAGATAACCAACTTCTCAATGAATTTGATAGATGTATCTACTAATATTATAGACATCTATACTGAATTTTATCCAGTCTACTCTCTTCATTCTGCAGTTATGCTAACTTGCATTTAAACAACTGGACAGATCAACTCCCTTTAAACCGAATTTGATTAAAATTCTGATCGGAATATACAGATTGGCAATAAAATCACTCGCCAAATTTTATCCATCAAGTTCGTGGCGTTTTTGAGTTAACTTTACTGCAGACAGAAGGACGGATAGATAGACATTAAATCAGGTTTTAAATATGGATATTCGTTGGAATATCGACTTTGAACCTTTTGACGATTACAATGCTTTCTTTAACATTCATGTACGAGTAAGAAAAAAAAAACGATTTCTTTTTACGTATTTTTACATTTTATATAAGAATTACTCTTTTTAGCTGGGATTCTAATTCGTTAAAAAGTTAAACTCTAAAGTTATTAAAATTCGAATTGAAATTAAAATCGATTTATTATATCTTTGATAATAAGAGCAAGTAGTATATTCAATAAAGGAACTGAGAAGAACAAGAACCGAAAATGAAAAAGATGTAGAATTTAAGGGATGGACTTTTTTATAGAACATCAATAAAAACGAGTTTGGAAAAAATTATATTTCTATTTCAAATTTATTTTTTAATCTTAACTTTTTATGTAGTGTGTGAAATCATCGTCTACCTTCTTCTGATAGTTCGCTTCAAAAGAAGTCGCCGCCAATTAGAAAGTTCATCAAGTATAGAATACTAAAAAGAGAAATTTTTGCTTCCTTCCCCCTCCAACAATTTTTAGTGCATTTGGTACATAATTTGCAGAATTTCACAAAATAATTTAATATGCATTTCTAGAGTCTGACCAAAATAACACGCTGCATACCAAGTTTTGAAGTGCATTCAACTTTTTAAATTCGTTGATTATAAAGTTGCGCAATAACAAAACATGTGACATAGTTCAATCAACTTATTATAGAGATATTTATGATGTAATCATGTCATCACATTTTTTGGAACCAACTTAATAAAAAGAATCACTGACTTTATTCTGATTTCCAATTATCTACTTACTTTTGATATCAAAAATTATTTTCCGAATTTCAAGATCATTATCATGATAATAATAAACGTGTCACTCATTTTCACACGGTTGGTTTCCTTATGTTCCAATAAGTGTAAAACATATTTTGCTTTAAACCGATATCAATGTTAGGACTTTCTCCCATATATTTCAAAAATTCAATGCCTTTAGAATTTAAATTTCATTTTATTTCAAATCATATCAAAAATCCCTCAAAAGCGCTTTGAGCTATATGGAAGACAATTTGATAAATGGTTTTTCTTTCAAATTTGTACATTTTTATCAAATTCTGAGCAAAATCTATTTAGAATAAATCTTTCTTCTCAGATTCCCATTTCAAATTAACACGATGACCACGAATCAAAGAAAGCTAAATGGATAAATACAATTTGTTGCTCAGATGAAACCTCAAAAATGTAGAAATGTAACAAATCTGTTAAAAGGGATGAAAAGAGATGTCAATCTATACTTTAAACATCATGTGAATGTGAAGGCTCAACAGCGTAATGATTGGATACATGAAATTTGGTGTATTAATATGTGACTACAATCCTAGTTTTGTGTCGAAATGCGATTTCAATAGGTTAAAAACAATGCAGCTAAAACACAAATTTGATTTTTAGGCACCTTTTCATAAAGGTCAGGAATTAATATTGAAAACAAGTAACATAAAAAAACATTTTTTAAATAAACTCCATCTTAGGTTAACAAAGAAAAATTTTATTTTAGTTACTTTTTATTAAATAATTGCAATTCATATAAATATGCATAAAAATAGGACAAAGACACAATGTTAAGCGGCAAAATAGAAAGCAAATTTCCTGGCAATTTTTCATTCTTCTCTCTATACATGGTGTTCGAACTGCAGCCCAACGGATAGGAATCCAAGGCCATACCAACCAGACTATCCCCGGCATAACGATTGCAATTACAATCAATTTATGAAAAAATCATACTAGCATTGATCTTTCAACGCCAATCGAGGATTCAAAGCCAATTGTGGCAACGAAAATGAGTGATTTTTTATATAAGTTGGGGTACGCAATACAGATTAGTAATTTTCTATATTTCGTATTGTTTTATTTTGCACTTCAAAATGAATCGGAAAATTCGATTTAATAACAATGTTTGATTTTGAATGCATCAGGGATTATGAACATAAACAGAATCGTTTGAAATAATCGGCCGAAAACATGTTAAAAGACTAACCTCACTAGTGCAGGAAAGAAACTGAATTCGTTACTTATTCAGCGGCGAGGAAATGAAGATTTTTGGCTAGAAAGTTTTTAATTAATAAAAAAATAATATGTGAAAAAACTGTATAGCATAAAATGTCCTCTACTTAAAGTTTAAAAAAATTACTTGAACTTGATTGGATAAATAAACAATGTTATATTAACGATAGTAAATTTGTACTATATATTATATATATATATATATATATATATATATATATAATGAAAAACACATTTAAATGATTTGTTGAGAATACTTAGAAGAGTCGAGGCCGTAATCATGGAGAATACAGGTTGAATTTTTAAGTTCTTTTTATTCCATCACGGGAGCAGGCATTATTTACAAGCGAAGGCGACGTGCACAAGACAGAACGACACAACACAGAACTGACAGAAAAGCTAAGTGTACAAAACGGGCGGGAAATCATTATCCCTGGTCTTAATTACCAAGACTTGGATAGGGATAAATATTTTTATAGAGCTTATAAACTTGGATTTCAGAGGGGATTTCCATGTTTCACAGATAAGAGGTAAGGGAAACACGGGGATCTTTTTAAAAGTATTTTGTTTCGGTCAGCAATTTTCATCTCTCCCATGGAGTGTGAGAAAGTAACAGGCGTTTAGCTGTTTCAGCAATTTTACACAGCTTCTCTTGAATCAATTAACTAGAGCGAGTG
This sequence comes from Argiope argentata, assembly GCA_026289955.1. Classification (NCBI taxonomy): domain Eukaryota; kingdom Metazoa; phylum Arthropoda; class Arachnida; order Araneae; family Araneidae; genus Argiope; species Argiope argentata. The sequence continues at coordinate 12,106 of JAOUZG010052505.1, read as the reverse complement.
AAATGGATCATGAAATAAGAGAATATTTTATGATGATATTACTGTGGGCTAAATTAAGATAGGGCTTTGGAAATTAATTAGGATTAAAATTAAGAGTTTAAAAATATCATTATATATATATATATATTTAACTAAGCAAAATTTATGACCCCTAAATTTAAGCAAAATTTTTTACCCTAAATTTAAGCAAAATTTATGACTTTTGGTGTCAAAATTTCAAAACCAATTCCTTTTAGCTTGCAGTTTAAATGATCATATAAATTAAAAGGATGATAAATAAATTATCTCCAGAAATAAGATTAGAGCAATCCGACATATCAAAAAGCATATGTCGTAGTCTAAATGAAGATGTACCATACATCATGAAATATGTATTCTCAAATGTTTTTATCAAAATCTAAATATCCTAGTTGGAAATTTCAGCAACAAGTATTTTGAAAGTGATTCGCAAAACGTGGTCCCCTCGCATCCGTCACTTTTCGACCGGCGTCAATAACATGTTTATGTGACAACAGTTTGTTTGCTCTCGGGGTGCATCTGGGCAAAGAAGTGCCGATGTGCACCTGCCAAATATTTGCTCTGATGATGATCCGGGGCGCTGAGGAGATGCCGGTTATTGGACCGATGCGTGTTTGCTGGAAGCTGAGTTAAGTGCGTTGGATGCGACGCTCATCGTGTGTGCGAGATGAAATAGATTCGTCTTGAACGTTTCGTACTCTCATTTTCATAAACGAGAGGGACCCTTCAGTGCTCGATACTCCCAAACTTTGTTTATTGAAAGAAATAGGTATATATAAGCTTGTACATCGAAATCCAGCTTATTTTTCAAACGCGAGTTCCCACTCTTTTCCTGCATAAAATTTTTGAATCTTTTTATGCTCTATTATTTGTACCATTCCTAAAGAAAATTGTAATATAATTATGCACTATTAACAATTAACCATGTTTTTACAAAAACAAGTAATATAAAAAACCTTTTTTTAAATCAATTCCTACCTAGGTTAGCAAATAATTTTTTTTTTACTTTAGTTACTTTCAAATTAAATAATTACAATTTATATAAATATGTATATAAATATGACAGTCACAATATTAAGCGGCAAAACAGAAAGCAAATTTCCTGGCGATTTTCCATTCTCCTTTCTAGACATGGTGTTCGAACTCGCGTCTCATCCAGAATCCAATACCTTACCAACCAGACTATCCGGGCCTAACGATCACAACTACAATAAATAATTAATCAAAAAATTACATCAGCATTGAATTTTCAACGCCAATTGAGAATTTAAAGATAGCAATTATAGCAACGCAAAATGAGTGATTTTCCTGCATAAGTTGAGATACACAATATAGATTAGAAATTTCTGATTTTCTAAATTCTGTATTATTTTAATTCGAAAATACTTTAAAATGAATAGAAAATATCGATTCATTAACAATATTTGATTTTAAATATATCAAGCATTATGAAAATAAGCAGAATCGTTTGAAATAATCGATTGAAAACATGTTAAACTGAACCTCATTGTCGTTAGAATAAAACAAACAGAATTCGTTACTTATTTGGCGACAGGGAAATTAAGATTTTTGACGAGATAGATTTTTATTAATTAATAAAAAAACTAATAATTGCCTATTTGATAAAACTGTATTAATTTCAAATGTCATCCACTGCAAGTTTTAAAAAAATTACTTGAACTTGATTGGATAGATAAACAGTATTTTATTACCGATTGAAAATTCGTATAAGATATATAAAGAGATAAAGACTGAGCTAATCGTAGGAATAGAAAATTTCGCTTCAAAATTTCAGTCTAGATTACAATAACATTTCAAATTTCCCATTATAAATAATTAATAAAGGGAAATTTAATTATTTATAAAGGGAAATTTGAAATGAAATCGTGATAAAACTTTTTTAGATATATAATCTTATATATCTAAAAAAGTTTTATCACGATTAATGTTTTAAAATAATGAACATTATTCCTTTTTCATCATGTTCTAAATATCGATTTGCCCAAAAAGAAATTTCGTTCAATTTTTAATGGAACAATTTTCCATATCCGTGGAATTACTAGCTGTGTGTTTTAACCCACATTGGTTTCGCTCGTTTTTACCTTATTGAAATCTTTTTGAAATTGAAAATTGTTTTACCTTATTGAAATTCAAATTACTTTTCCAATAAAAACATTGCTACACATAGTTGATTTTTCTATTCAAAAAATGTTTCAGACAAACATCAATTCAAGAATATGGGAAATTAAAGACAAAAATTTTAAAAAAAGATTAAAATGAAATCTGCTCTTCATATTTCAATGTATCATGTCAAAATATCATTTCTTCAACAGCCAAGCACCATGCGCTAGTGAACGTTAGATTATACCTTTATTCATTTTAATGGTTTCATTGAATGAGTCACTTGAGTACTGCTAACGATCCAAAATAAAATTTGTCTATCATTGATTGTTTTTAAAAATATCACATTTCCTATTTATATTATCAAATTTCATATAAACACGTGCTCAAATGGACATTTTTCTAGGTTTTGTTTGCCGTAGTTATTAAAATTTATTTTATTTAGAGCTTTTGTAAATGCATTGGCAAAGCGTTATTAAAAGCTGATTTTTTGAGACGCTCGTGCAGATAATGACATTTTTATTTTTCACCTACAGATTAAATTTCAATTTTTCACCTGTGGATTTTTGCTGACGATAAAAACTTCATCCCAAAAACAACATCATGTTCTGACATAATACAACTCGAAAATGAAGCACCGTCTTTCAATGGTGAGCAAAATTCACCATCCGAGTGCAAGGAGTTAAAAGCAGAAAATGGTGTGTGTAATGTAAAAAAACTTGGTGTAAAACTTATATTTAAAATCCTCATCTATTTGAAAAGGAATCTATCTTTCCAAAAAAAGCAATTTTAATTTAGTAAAAAAAATTTAATAATCGTCAGAACAACAGTAAACAAAATTATCTCAATACCTGAACAAAGAGTTAATCTCTCAATAATACCCGCAGCAAAATATTTTAGAAGAATGATGAGAATATATTTGACAAATTCTAAAATTTTGGAACGTGAAAGAAGGAAACATAATATTACGGTTATTTCTTGTTACAAATTTGTATTTATAGAATTTTCTTTTTAAAAAAAAAGGCTCTTGGAAACATATTACGGATCAGAAAATAAAGTTGCGAATTTTCATTCCATTTCAAAGTACGCCATGCTGTTAATTTTCTTTGTTTTCATTACTTATCCGAGAGGGGGAAACCATTCTGCATGATTTATTTCGATTTCCGATTTTTTATTTATTTTTTTCTCTTCTCCCAAGAAGCTCTTTCGGTAGTTAGCTGCTGGAAATAGAATTAAATTTCATATAAATAAGAGCAGAAAAAAAAAACAGAATCACTTGGCGTGTTTTTTTTTCTATTTTACCGATGAAATATTCCTTCTACCGTTAATTAATTTTACTAGAGAGCTCTAACAATTTGGCAATTTCATGCTAACACAAACAGTAAATGATTACTGAGCCTGTAAAAGAAATATTTAATGCAATCGAAGAATAAAGAATCGCGTAAAATGCGTTTCTTATTAATATTATTTAGTAGAAAACTAATAAAACTATGCAGAAATCAAAACGGTTATTAATTAATAGCTGGAATTATTTCGAAATCGGCACTTTTTCATTATTAATAATTTTTGATTACTTCTTTATTCACAAAAGATTGCGATTTACTTGTATGCAATTGGAAGCGAGAATTCGAAATCAAATCTAAAAAGAATATTAAAAGAACGCAAGCTATGAATGAAATAATCTGATTCAATAAAGAATGAAGAAATAGATCGAAGTATCTTTATAACTAAGATTTTTTTAAGATGGAAAGCAATGAAACGTTCTTTAGAGATATCAGTGTTAATTAATCACAGGAATTATATCATTTCTTTATGTTTCATTTCTTTAAATGTCCCTATGATATTTCATTTAACATATATACTCTCATGTCCAAAATTAAGGATAAATAGCAGTTGCTGGTAAATTGAACTCTAAAATACATATTTAACATGTAAAATGACTACACACATCTTCAAAAATAATATGCAAATTGCAGAAGGCCACCAGATGACATCTAGTACTTCACAATGACAGGAGTGTAAGAGTGGTGTATAAGGAATACAGGCAAAGTAGTCGAATTGTAGGCAAGCACTTTATAAGGCTTTCAGTGCAATAACGCATAGTTATGAAATAAAGGAAGCATTTGGATGTTTTTATACTTAGTGCAATTATCGGCCGTGTGGAATGTAGGCGTACGCAGCTGGAAGTATCCGAGGATCTTGGCTTCCAAAAGCACAGTCCACATGCTAAATGCTAAAAGACAACAGATAATGGGTTCACAGATAGTCGACCCTTTTATGCTATTTGGTTCGGAATAGGAAATGTGTCTTACACCCTAGATATCTATTCTGTGTATCGAATTTTATTTGAAGCTCTCTTTGTTTTTTGTAGTTATCGTGCTCTTATATTCGAATAACCAGACAGACTTTTTTTGGGGTAGATTTTAATCAAAGTTTGACAAAAAAAATACAATTTAGAAATAAGACCACATCCTCAATTTCACCCATCTAAATTAACGAGTTCCTGATTTATCTTTACCAGAAATAAAAGGAGGGATGAACTTTTTCCCAAAAGCTGTTTCCCGAACTCAGGAAGATTTCAAACGTAAAGATTCGCCAAAACCTCACATTCGCATTTGTCTGTCACAAACTCCTTCCATTCCACTAAAAGGAATCCGATAGCAGCGCCACTTTTAATTATAGTCAGTTGATACCGAGACCTCGGACTGAAAGCATTGATACCGGGTTTGCGGGATGAATTTGTAAATTCCGTTCAATCTCAAGTGTTAGTGTGTGTTTGTGTGTTCACAATTGCTTCAAAGAGAATATGGATTTCTTGAGAAAGTGTTTATTACTCATCTATGGTGGCCAGAGGCGGATTTCCAAATAGGCACATGAGGCGCGCGCCTCGGGCCTCAAAATTTAGTTCTAAAATAATAAAAATTTACATTTTGAAAAAGAGGATATATTTTTAATAAAACCTCTCATTTTTACACTCTACTATTACCACTCCCAGTTCACCTATTTCAATCAAAGAATCATGCAATATCAGTACCCTTGGAAAACCAACTATTTTGAGAATGAGAGAGTAAAAAGTCAACCAGGAGGGGGAAGATATTTTACATCTTTTGTCTTCTATAAAACTAAAAAGATAGATATCATATTACACCCTCCTGGACACTCGGAACCTATGAAGTACAGGAATGGCTCTCAAGATCTCAAGGCAATGAACGTGCTTGTATAATAGGAAATAGAAAGCCTTTTAATTACAGATCTTGGTCAGAAGATCTTTGCTTAAGAAGGTTAGTTTCTCCAAAACATCCTGTTAGAAATTTAGCGTTTCGCATTTGAAAAATATTGATTTTGATTTGTGTTGTGGAAAGGAATTCATTACCGAAGTCGACTTCTGGTGTAATGGTCATGTTACTCGGCTACCCACCCTAGCATCGCAGGTTCATACTGCAGCCTTCAATCGCGTCAGATAAATTAGCGTACTGCAAGAAAAAGTCATTGAACAAGCTGAAGTTGAAAATGATTTCGAAGAAATTGGCGAGAGAAGTGGAATTGTATGCAAACCTAAAAAGACACATGAACAAAATAAAACAGAATTAGCACAAGAAAATGCCGATGAGTGAGCCGAAGCAAAATGCGAATTCGAAGAAATTAATGAGCTATCTGAGAATGAAAAAGAAAGGTCAACAACTTGTAATTTTAAACAACAAAACAAAATATCAGCTGATTCTGATAACGTTTTAAAACAAAACCTAAAAATTTTAATTCCCAAAAGAAAAAAACAGTTCCATTTTATCATAATTGATTTAGTGTATAATGAAATTTTAGACATGTATCTCTGAAAATATTGCGCAACTAAGGTTCAAAGTAGTGCCTATTTTTTTAAGAACAGCCTTAACACTCCCTGAACTTCATCCTTTTAAATGCTGCCAAGTAGAAAGAAAAAAAATTGATTTTAATTTTCAATTTTATGTACCTAGGTCCCCCCCCCGCTCTGATTTTTAACACAAAAAAAAATCAGATACAGAGCTTAACAGAATGAAAAATATGTATAAAGAGTGCAAACTATAAATATAACTGGAGGGGAGGGGGACCTTGAATTGAATTGCGCCGCGGGCCAATGAAACTCTAAATCCGCCACTGATGGTGTCGGTCCTGGACAATAAGGTAAGCCCAATTACCTTAATTAGAATTACATTTCATCATTTTTTGCTGATAAAATGACAACTGGCGCCCGAACAGGGACCGCCACTTAAGAGTAATAAGTATTTATAAATATTTTGATTCATATGTGCAAAAGAGTAAACTTAAGATATTTTGCATGTTTGAAAACGAAAGTAAACACTTACTTTCAAACATATTGATGAATTGAAAAATTAATGGTTGAATCTATATGATACCTTTACTTTATTAGAAATAAACTCACAATTGAAAATGTCTGAAGAAGATTTGAATAAATTAAGACGTGAACGTGGTTGTTTACGAGGTGCAGTGACGAAGCAATTAACCAAAATTGAAAATGACATTTTAAATCCAGATGTAAAAGTCGAAGAGCTGGAAGAATATTTGGAACTTTTTAAAGATAGAGACGATGAATTAAGAGCAATTAATTCACAAATTGAAAGTTTGATTAAAATTGATGAAATAGAAGTAGAGTATCCTAAGTATAGAAGAGTATAAAGAAAAAATAACAAAAACGCGGTTTAAAGCACTTGGATTAATTCGGAAAATAAATAACAAATCCAAACCTAATAATTCTTTGCAAGATTCTGATATTGCTCTGAATAACTCGAGCCAAAACGAAACACAAAGAAATGAAAATGAACGCATAAAAGTACCAAAATTAACTATCCCAAAATTCTTTGGTAAAATTAGTGAATGGTTAAATTTTTGGAATTCGTTTAAATCTGCCATTCACGAGAATGAAAATTTGAGTAAAAATAATAAATTTAACTATTTAAGGTCATTTCTGGGAAGTTCTGCCTTTAGCTTTAATCGGTGGATTAGAATTGACAGCGGAACATTATGATCACTCAATTGATATTTTGAAACAAAGATTTATGGATAAAAATATTTTAATTAATGCACACATTGAAAAATTACTTCAAACAAGTCCATTAAAAAACTTTAATGATGTAAAAAATTTCCGTAATCTATTTAATCATGTACAAAAAAATATTAGAGGTATAGAAAGTTTATCTGTGAAAAAGGATAGCTATTCAAGTATTTTAGTTCCTATATTAACAAAATTATTGCCACGTGATCTACTTTTAGAATATATGAAAGCGAAAAGAGATACTTCTGATTGTGAAGTAGATGAGTTATTAGATTTTTTGTCCTCACAGCTCATGGCTAGAGAGCGAACTTTCTTAACTATAAACACTTCAGTGTTGGAACCGAAACCACCTGCGAGAATGAATCGACCAGACTTCAGGCGCCCATCAACGGCCTCTGCTTTGATCAACGAGTCTGTTCGTAGCAAGAAAAGTGGATACGACCAGATGTGTTTATTTTGTAAATCCAATAGACATAGCGCAGTTTCTTGTATAAATAACCAATTAAGTCTGGAAGAAAAGATAGAAATTTGTAAGCGATCTGGCTCTTGTTTTAGATGCTTAAATGATAAAATTAAAAAAAGACATCTTGCTTCGGCTTGCAAAGCTAATGTTAAGTGTGATTTGATTTATGTTCTTGCAGACACGTAACTATAATGTGTAGGGGTAAAGAAAAAACTTCAGGGGAGGATTCCTCGAAAACAGAATAGGCTGATAGTGCTTTAGGCAATACTTCTAACAGAGAAAGAGTTATGTTACAAACGCTTATTGTAAATATTTCGGGAGCTACACAGAAACATTTGATTAGAATAATAATTGATACTGGTAGTTCTTGCAGTTATATTTCAGAATTTGCTGCGCGTAAGTTAAAATTAATAGATATAGGTCAGGAAATTGTTGTTCATGGATTATTTGGGGGTTTACAGAAAAAAGCATAAAAAATATGTTCTTGATCTGAGTAATGTAGAAAATAATTTCGATTGCACGCTTAATGTAATGGAACAAAAAACTATTTGTGCACCAATTCCGAAATTGGAAAATAGGAAACTTGCAGAAGAAATTAAGAGTTGTGGAATTTTTCCGAGTGATTTAACAGTGAACGAAAACTCCTGTTTGTGCGAGAGCAATGTTAATGAAATCCACGGATTGATAGGTGCAGATTATGCAGGAAACTGTTTACAGAGGAAGTCAAAAAAAACTCTCACGTGGACTCGTTGCGATGAATACTTGTTTAGGATGAACAATAATGGGGAAAACGGGGGAAAGCTGTAATACTAATGAAGTACTTTTATCGCTTCATGTTAGTGATTTGAAAATTTGTACCTATGGTCACTTGACTCGCTGGGAATTACGGAACCGAGTATTTTCACAGACGAGGTCGGAAATTGAAGAATCGGCGAAAGATCATTTTATTCGTTCGTTAAAAAGATATGAAGAAGGGAGATATCAGGTGTCACTCCCGTGGTTAGAGGTTCATCCTGAATTGCCGGATAATAGAAACCTTGCTGAGAGGCGTTTAAAGTCTTGCATAAAGACACTTCAAAAACGAAACTGTCTCCAAGAGTATGAATATATTCAAGGAATGGGTATCCGAAAAACTTGTTGAACAGCGGAACCAGAGGAATTGATAAGTGACAAAGGTCATTTTTTGCCGCATCGACCCGTTTTTTAAGAAAACTCTACCACTAGAATCCGCCCGGTATTCGATGCGTCTGCCGAAAAAGGAAATTCAGTGTCTCTGCACGATTGTATTGAAAAGGGCCCAAATTATTTGGAGTTGATTCCTAAGCTTCTAAATAGATTTCGGCAGGGAAAATATGGAGTGATTTCGGATATCAGACGAGATTTCTTGCAATTAAAACTTTCACCTTCAGATAAAAAATTTCTCCGGTTCTTATGGTGGGAGGAAGGTGATCCAAAAAAATGTATTGTATATTCACACGGTCGTGTTGTTTTCGGAGTAAATGCGAGCCCCTTTTTACTAGCCGCTACGATCAATTACCATTTAGAGAATGTAGCCGAGTCTCAAAGAGAAATAGATTTAAAACTAAAGGATTCTATGTACGTAGATAATTGTGTTGCAAGTGTAAATACCATCGACGAGTTGAACTCTTTTATTGCGGTATCTAAAGAATTGAGGGCTTCTGCTCAATTTGATTTAAGGGGGTGGAAACATAATCGACCATGTAATGATGAGGAAAATACAATATTGAACTTATCTGATGTTGAATATAAAGAAATCGTTACAGTATTGGGACTTAAATGGAACTTAAACAATGATACCCTATCCTGTGAGATAAAAGAGCAAACCCAATGCATACTTAGTAAAAGAAACGTATTGTCAATGTTGAGCCAAATTTTTGACCCAATTGGTTTCACGTGCCCGGTCACCCTTGTTCCAAAATTGATCTTGCAGAATTGTTCGAGGCAAAAAATTAATTGGGACACAGAGCTTCCGGATATTTTAGGAAGAAAATTTCTAAAATGGGCTAGTGAATTAAAATACTTAAAGGATATCAAAATCCCTAGGAAACTACCGGAACTAAATGAGAGTGATACTCTACATGTGTTCGTAGATGCTAGTAAATCTGCTTATGCAGCTTCAATTTATATTAGAAACAGTTGTGATGGCATCGTTAACTGTCAATTACTGCAGGCTCGGTCGAAGGTAGCTCCCATAAATTCGATTACAATCCCTAGATTAGAGATCCTTGCCTGTACCATTGGAGCCAGACTCGCTTACAATGTGAAAGAAGATCTTAACATAAAAAACGTGCCCACTTTCTTTTATACAGATTCAATGAATGACATATACTGGATTAAAAAACAAGACAACTGGGCTACGTTTACAGCAAACAGAATCAATGAAATTCGTAAATTGACGGATCCAGAAGCTTGGAATCATATTCAAGGAAAATTTAATCCAGCTTATTTACCCTCAAGAGGATGAAATCCTAAAGATTTGTTGAAATCCCATTGGTGGGAGGGACCCGACTCGTTAAACTCACCACTGGAAGAATGGCCAACCAGTGAAATTACACCAGATATGGATGTAGTCTTGTCAGAAAGAAGGACTATTCTTTCAGCTACTACTTTGAACCTTAACAGATTTGAATTCTTTCATAAAATATCTTCTTTTAACAAGATCGTTAGAATTATGGCTTATGAAATTCGATTTTGTAAGAATTTGAAAGAAAACCCTAGATACAGGAAAAAAGGAAAATTGGATATAGAAGAAATAAAATCAGAGAAGTTAATATTGAAGGAAATACAAAGAGAAGCTTTTTCTGAAGAAGAGAAGTAGAACTTGCGAACTGTAAAAGACAGTGAAGGTCTGTTACGAATAGAAACTAGAATTACATCTAGAAAAGATTTAGAGACATTTAGATTTCCAATATTGCTGCCACACAAGCATCAGATGGTTGAAAAATTAATAATGATTAAACACATTGAGTTAGAGCATGCTGGTGTTCAGACACTGATGTCCTGACTTAGAGAATCTTTTTGGATTATTAAGAGCAGAAAGACAGTGAGGAGTTATAAGAAAATGTACAAAGTGCAGAAAATGTTCAGCTCGGCCATTGGAAGTCGTAAGCATTCCTCTACCAGAAGATAGAGTCAGAGATGCTGCTGTTTTTGAAGTTACCGGCATCGATCTATGTGGACCATTATTTCAAAAGAATGAAAAGAAATTCTGGATCGTGTTTACCGAGCTGTTTACCGAGCAGTACATTTAGAACTGGTGTCATCTTTATCTACTGACTCCTCTATCTTGGCGTTTCGACGGTTTATTGCGAGACGAGGACGCCCATCCACTGTCTATTCAGGCAATGGAAAGAATCTAGTTGGAACAGCCAATCTTCTAAAAAATATTGATTGGGAAAAAATTTCAACCTTTGCTTAAGAAAAAAAGATTTCCTGGAAATTCAATCCCCCTGCTGCTCCCTGGTGGGGAGGCTTCTGGGAAAGATTGATAGGGCTATTGAAGAGCCTTCTGAGGAAAGTTCTGGGGAGAGCTAGTTTGAGTGAAGAAGAATTAGCCACTGTGTTAGGCGACGCAGAAAGCTTAATTAACTATCGTCCTTCAACATACATCTCAGAAGATCCTGATGAACTGTCATCACTTTCGCCCTCAATGTTTCTTCAAGAAATTAGAGAAATCGGTGTTCCAGATCTGGATATGATCGAATCTAAAAGACTGAACAAAAGATATACATACAAACTGAAACAAGATTTGCGAAAACGCTTTAGGAATGAATATCTTGGACTGTTAAAAGATTATTCTAAAACTAAAGGACAGTCCTCAATCAAAGAAGGTGATTTAGTGCTAATTAGAGATACTAATAAAAGAATTAACTGGCCTTTAGCAAAAGTTGCCAAGTTATACAAAGGGAAAGACGGAAGAGTTCGTGTTGTGGAGTTAAAAACTCAATTTGGTAATATCATCAGACCAGTACGAAAGATCTACCCTTAGAAGTGAGCATAGAAGACTCTTCATCATCAACTGCAAGAGAAAAGGAAGATGGTACCACCCTCTACAAAGATAGACTTTCTGCCCAACGAGACATTCACCGTTCTCGTAACGGAAGACTCTTAAAACAATCTAAGAGACTTGAAAAATGAATAAACTATTGTGAACTCTTTAATTTTATTATTGGACTAAGACTTTGGACTCTTATGTGAACATACATTTTTATTGCCCTTTATGATTGTTATTTTAATGTGTAACTTAATGCTATATATTAGTTTTTTCCAGAAAGGTGTACCTTCTCACCTTGGTGACTGCTGTTTGGATTCTTGTACAACTTCGAATCCAAAGGTGGGAGAGTGTCAAAAACTCCCTCCATTCCACTTAAGGAATTCGATAGCAGCGCCACCTTTAATTATAGTTAGTTGATACCGAGACCTCGGACTGAAAGCAT
>JAOUZG010052492.1:0-27535 GCA_026289955.1 Argiope argentata | reverse complement strand
AGAAGTAAACACAATAATCACAATACAACCGGAAATTTCCGGATTGGCAAGTGTCGTATTGAGTCAGCACAGGAGCAACAAAGTCGTTCGTTCGCGAACGAAAGAGTCCAGTTTAATCGTCCGCGAACGAAAGAGTCCAGTTCATTCGTTCGCGAACGAAAGAGTTGATTCTTTCGTTCGATGTGTCTGAAAAGGTCGTTCGCGAACTACCTGAAACGAACGGGTCAAATTGGTGAACGAACGATTTTGAGTCGAATCTTTGAAATGAACGAGATTTCCCATCACTAGTCTGTTCCTGGAAAGAGCATCAGTGGATAAGGGACTTTCTCAATGCATGACTGAAATTGGCTTCGAGAGCGTCCATTGGACGGATCGTATCGATTGTTACTTTCTATCGTGATCCAAGACCTAAAATCGAAATATTAACCAATAAGAACGTGTCAGTGATTTGAATCACAACCATTTTTGAAAAGTATTGGTCACTGAGATTTCTGACTTTTTGATATTGCTTACGTAATAACCGTTTCTAAAATATTCGTCATCCCTAATCCCTACTGCGTATAGCTTTCAGCGATGGGGAGAGTTGACTCTTTGTGAAATAGGAACCTCTCTGCGTGTGGTCAAAGGTCCCACCGCCAGCTACAACTATTTGTGGGAGGTCTGTTCCAAGAAAGAGCATAAGTGAGTAAGGGACTTTCCCTATGCATGACTGAAATCTGCTTCGAGAGCTTCCATTGGAGAGATAGTATCGATTGTTACTCTCTATCGTGATCCAATATCTGAAAGCGAAATATCAACCAATAAGAGCGTGCCAGTGATTTGAATCACACCCATTTTTGAAAAGTATTGTTCACTGACATTTGTGATTTTTTGATATTCGCTACGTAATAACCGTTTCTAAAATATTCGTCATCCCTACCTTTTAGGTGTTCAATCACAGGGGTGTTCACATTAGTTTAATGATTCTCTTGTAAGCTGTGCTGTGATTGTATTTATTTTAGGTTAACCTGGTCGGAGCGATCTCTAATTGGGTGTTGTTCGGTGACGTCAACCTATCAGTAATTCAATCACACTGAAGTTCACATTACGGACTCTTTTCTAAACTGCGCTGTGATTGTGTACTCATTTCAGTTTACCCTGGTCGGTGCGAACTCTACAAAGTATCTTTTTCAGGTATATTAAGGTATAAAGATAATTTAACGGTTAAATTATGAAAAAAAATCCGTAAATGTTTTTACTTTAACGTTACTTTTATGCTAGCTAGTTATAGTACAACAGAAAACTAAAAATTTCCTAATATTAAGAGCTGTGATTCTGGAGCATAAGCTGGAGAACATATTTTCATTCCTTCCTTTCTATCCTAATATTTGAAGTTATTTGCCTGTATTAATTGTAGAATTATGTTTTAAGAACAAATCCTCTTTTAGGGCTTCAATTTTAAAATCCTGCAAAATATAAACTCTTAAAAATTTGTGCTTTAAAATAAAACTCTTAAAAAGCAATTCAAGGAGGTGGAAAACGATTATCATAATTATCAAAGAAGATAAAAAATTTCGAGAATACTATATTAAAAAGAGAATTCTTTAATATCGTCTGTACGAATTTTCTCCTCAATATTAGAAATCGGATGAATAAAATACAAAAATTTTAATTTTTATTACAAATAATTTTTTGTTCATGCCATATGTATTATTCAATTACTTTTATTTTAAAGTTAATAATAACAATTTTAAAAAAATCTTTCCGGAAAGAAATCGACTATTTTTATTTAAGTTAATAATTACAATGAAAAAAAAAATCTTTCCAAAAAGAAATGGATACGATTTTCGAAAAAAAGGCACAAATTTAAAATTTGGTTCAGTCACTTTATGGAATTTGGATACTGATCTCAAGTATAAGAATCGGTTCTTCGAACCTGTATTCGAATTCGATTAAATGTATATTACCATTCCACACGTGGGTTTGTTATTTTGTTTAGTAATTGTAATTAAAATTTTTAATATTTCTTTTATTTAAAGTATGGGTCGAATGAGAAAACGATTTAATGCTAAAGCTAGATCAGGAGGTAATACAAATCCCCATCCTGAAGGATCACAGGTAATTTCTTGTTATATTTTCGCATGTTAAATTTTGTCACAATCACATTAGTTTCTACTGTAAAAATGTATTTAAAAAAATTGATTTTATCAGCTATCTTTTTTATTAGGAGGAAATTAAAATAGAATTGGAAATTCAGCAGGAAAAATTTGATCGTAGTAATCCTCTTTTGCTTTCATCTTCTAAGAAAAAAGTGCGTAATAGTGGAGAAAAAACGCAGTCGACCCCTAAAATCTTGTCAAAAAAACAAAAGAAAAAACTTCAAAAAGTTATGGAAAATAAAAAAAAGAAGCTTAATGTGAGTATTTATAAAGAGGATGACGTTTTTACACATGCCCTTAGATTTTCCGTTGTATTAAATATAAAAAATGGCTTTTTTTTCTCATCATTTAGTGACTTAATCGGTTTAAATGATTATATAATTTTTTTTGTATCATATGTTTTTTAATGTTGCATATATTTTATTTTTAATACATAGCATAATATAGTAAACATATTTACTTTATCATTTTTTTCTCTTATGCTATGAAATCCTTGAACGTGTTGGAAGTTTTCTCTTATATTATTTGTATTAATTAAAGTAACAGATGTTTTCAGATTGAATGTAGAATTTCGGAAATAGTAAGAATTTAACATCGGGTGCTCAGGGGTATATACTCTTAGAAGCTACTGCACCCCTCTTTCTTTTAAAAAAGGACATGAGTACAATAACAACATTTGTATGTAGAGTCTGACTGGCCATTGTGAATACTGCATCTTTTTCACATTCTTTTCAACTGACAATCACTTAACAAATGATGAATAAATATTATAAATACTGGATATTAAAATATTTATTAGAAAGTTATTTGCTATTTTATTTGAAAATAAAATACAGTTCAAAACATATAAAACATTTGGATACTTATGTTAATAGACCGTCCAACTGTAGTGTCAAATTTGAAGTGGTCGCCTATGAGTTGCTAAGCCGCCAATTATGGCAATCCAGCAATGGTGTAATCTGTTGATCTTTATCACCAATTTTAAATCCATCGCCAATGAGTTAATAAACAGTTGGAAAAGACGGTCTAATACATAAGTACCAATATTTTTTATTTTTTATTATTAATTTTGGAACATTTTCAAAGATTTACTTAAAACATTAAATTCTTCAGAAATACGGAATGTTAAATTATTGATTAAATTTATGTAATGAGTATGATTACATGTAGCATAAACATTTTCAAATGAGCAGTTGTTTCTGAGAATTCAAAGTGGTATAGCAAAATGAATGCATTTTAGTATTTCACTAACATCTATCATATTATTAATGATTTTATAAACAGAATAAATGAAAAATATCAGAATTTTTAATAAAGTAAATAAAAATCAGTAATTATATTATTCAACTTTTTAATACTAAAATGAATCTTTTAATAATATGGATAGAAATATATGTTGTACTCTTGTATTCATAATTACACATCTTATGCCTTAATACTTACCTTGAATAAATTAATAGTTTATTGGTAATATTAGATAGAGTTGATTTGAGATAAATCATTTATATAGAACTTCATATCTCTGATTTTGTTAAATTTCTAATATTAAAGTTTTGTTATTTTAATTGTCTTAAGTTTTGTTTATTACTTGCAAAAACTTTTTTAATAGAAATAATTTTATAACGTCATAGCTATCTTTAAAATGCAAATGTCTGAATAATCCGTCTTCTAAATTTCAGAATATTGTAGCTTCACTTTTTTATTTGCCTTGTAAATTACAAAATATTAAGCAGAATTTTTCTTTAGCTTTTAATAATAGGAGGTAATTATGTAATTGTATAGTTCTTGAAACAATCAAAACAATTTGAATTTTGGGAAACAAAACAAATATATTATTAAAAATAAGGAGAAAAAAATTTCTCAAAATTTAAAAGAGAATGGCAATTGATATAATTAAAAAGTCAATTTTCAAATTGTGCAAAATTTATTTTTGTGTTACAGTATTTTTTGGAATTTTCAAAGAAAAATGTGAAAATTCAGCTTAATTTTTAAGTAATTAAAATTTACATTCTTAGCTTTCAGTGGACCATATTTGTTAAATCATGTCTGTTTTGGTGAACACACACATTCATCTTTATTATTTGTAGATCTATGTCTTTTATTATTATTATTGCTTGTTATGTTAGTAACTTATGGGAAAACAGCATTTTATGAAAAATAACTAAATAGCTTTTTTTTAAAAATATTACTTGCCTACTTTGTTTAATTTAGTTATAGAAAAGAATGAATAGTATGTGAAATAATTTTTTTGATTCATTTTCATACCATTAATAAATATCATTTTAAAAAACTTGTATTTAGAGGAATGAATTACTTGATAAGCTAAAAGATGTTCAAGCAAAACCAGAAGAATTGCAACAACTTACATCAACCTCTTGTATGCAAACATATGGATTGAAAAGGTATGAGTAAAACCTGGATTATTTTTTTAATTCATTAAATTGTTATTCTGAGCTAGAAGTTCTCAATTTTTGGAACATGTGAAGCTGTCAGTACATTACATTATTTTTGTTAATAGAGTTATTATGGGGGTGCCTCTTTTATTGTTTTGTTTTAATCTTTAAAACTATGATGCTTATCTCTCTCTCTCTCTCTCTCTCTCTGAATATATATATTTCTGAACTTAACTTTTTCTTAAATTAACATTTATGATGGTTATCATAATGACCATAAATTATTGTCTTTATAGCTAATATTAAAATAGGATAATTCAAAAATGCAATGACTTAAATGTGTAAAATTTTGTGCAACCGAGTGTAGTTTTGTGTCAGATAGTTTGAGGAAAAGCATCTAACATACAGAGTTGATTTTTAGGCACTATTAATTGCATTTCAGAAATTAATTGCCAGGCAATTCATCAAAGAATGTATGATAAGATTCAATAAAAATATTAAATTCATGCTAAAGGTTAATATTTCTCATTTATTGTTTGCTAAAACCATGCAAGGCATTCTCTAGTATAGCACCTTCAGAGTGTACATGAAAAAGTTTTGGGGAGGCCACTTTTGCAGGATTTTAATTTTTTTTTTTAAAAATTATATGTTGCCCTTTATATCCAACACAAAAGGGAAAGTAAGTTACAATATTTAACTTACAAATTGCTTTAGAAAATTTTAACATTCTTATCAGTCCTGCAGTTATCAAAAATTATTTATCATACATGTAGCCAAAATATTGTTTGCTTTTTTTTCTTGTTTTATTTAAATTTTATTGGTGGCAATAGAAAACTCTTATTGCAAAACTTTCGAATTTAAAAAAAAATGTTGATTGAAGTTATACATTTTATTTTAAAGAGTGCACTGAATGAATTAATAATTAAACCAATATTTACAGTAAGTATATTGAAGAATTTGCTAAAAATTTTATTTTGAAATTAGTTTATTGTTTACTCACTTCAAGTTGGAATTTAACTTTATGAATGCATGAATAATTATTCTGTCTCATTTAAAATCTCACCAGTCAATAGATGATTAAATTGAAGAGTAGGCCAAAAATTTAATTTGCCACCAAAATTTAATTTGCATTATTTTACTGAATTTGGTTGACTCATTATTAAGATCTAATAATTATCAAACAGCTGTAAAATTAAATAATGAGCATATGCCATATTAACTCTGATACAATTGGATTAAAACCTTTTAAAATTTTGTTCTCTTGTAAAAAAGAAGCAAAAATAATGTTTGCGCTGACATTTATTCTTTAAAAATAAATTTGAAAGAATTTTACAAAGGTGTGATTTATTAAAAAGCATTTAAATTTTTTTATTGCTTGGTCAAAAATAAACATACATTGCTATTGCCTTATTGAATAAAAAATTTAATATTTTTTTTCAGCTCATTCATAAGATTCGTATTACAAGAAATATCTAAAAACTATTTTCTTTCTTAAAATGAAATTTTATGCTGTACATTATTCTATTGCCTCTAATAGGGGCATTCATATAGTAAGTTATTCTTAAACAATTAAGTTATAAATGCTTTATTAACAAGTCTGCTATAATTTGATATGATACTTATACTAAAACACTATTTCTCTATCTAATCTCCTATTCACTGGAGACATATGTTGGAATATGACACTAATTGCTTGATGCTCTGACTAGAGAAAATCACTTCTTGATCTTGGAGCCAGCTTAGAATAGCTGTCTCAGCCTGGTCATCATTGGAAAATGAAATGAGCACTGCCAACTGATATTCCCAAGTCCCATGCATTGTGAGGGATGCTTGCTTTGTGATTGCTGAGAATAATGTCTTCCAATTGCTGCACCATGTTTTATGTGCTCACTGTTGTTGGCCTTCCTTGCCTTTCCACATCAGTTAAATCTGTGTGATCGGCTTCAAATTGCTAGCACCATTTCACAATGGTACCCATACTATACCAATATTTCAAGATGAATCTCCATACTCTTTAAACATTTTCTCTACAAAAAAGCCACTGCTCTGTGTTCTTCAACATTGGAGTAAGTTTCCAGCTGATATGCCATTTGTTCTCATACTATACAGCAACAGTTTTCACTATCCAAATGAAATTGCTACTGTTGTAAGCCATGATATTTACTTATCATCTGTGTAAGCTTAGCTCTTGTTTTGCCATGATGCCATCTGTGAGGGAACAAGTGTAACTTATGGTTTGAATACCCTTTGTATATGGTTTGTGGCCAGTGCCAATTTTAAGAGGTTTTACGAAATATAGAATCTATGCTGTTCATTCTTGGATTCTGAAATTCTCCATGCTTTTATACTAACTTTAAAAAGCAGTTATTTTGTCAAAAAAGGAAGATAAAAGATAAAAAAAGTAGATGTTTACATTCAGTTACAGGTTGAGAGGTTGTTCACAGAATTAATAGGCTGTATACCACTCCTTATTGAAATTCTTTCTGTGTACAATTCCTTATTGATATGTGAGCGTCAAACGGGGTAGTTTCAGAATCTTAAATTAAACTAATATATATATATTTCTGTGTGTAACACATAATTTTTGTTTAAGCAAAAGGCGGTTTCTAAGACATAGGTGATACTTTGTTTTTAAGGTTTTTTTATCCTGTATTGGTAGGCATGCATTATCTACAAGCAGAAACAATGAGCACAACACAGAATGACATAAAACGAAATGAAGAAAAGTAATGAAATTTTTATCCCTGTGAATATAGTGTGATATTTTAAAAGAGATTTCTAGTTCATGTCAATTGCATGTGTCATATGTAAAAGAGTTATTGGGATCCTTTAAAGGATGTGCTTCAATGTTGGCTTTTAGCCAATTCGACAGTTTTTCAAAGCTTCTGTTGAATTAATTTACTATAACAAGTAAAAGGGATCAGAAAATAAGAAAATATTTTTAGAATGAAGTTATTATGGGCTAAATTCAGATAAACTGGAAATTAATTATCGTTTAATTATATATATATATATATATAATATTAATAAAAATGCAACTCGAAATGCATTGATAAGCGCAAAACTGGAGAACGGCTTGACCGATTCGGCTAATTTTTTAAAAATATTTTCGTTAAGACACGAGGAGAGTTCTTATGGAAAGAAAAAATTAAAAAAAATGCGTGGAAAATAGTTAAAACGACACTTTTCTTACTTTCCCGCCAAAAATCATTTCCTTCCCCCACACCAACTGAGTTAGATAGCAGGAAGTAATAAATTATTATTTGTTTAGAAAGAAATACGCGAAGTCAGTTGGTTTTCATTTATAGATAACGGGATGTTTAAAAAAGAAAGAAAATAGTTGCTTTTATTATTAGTCGGTACGAATATTTAATCTATGCCTGCTCAAAATAAAGTCTGGGCAGGGAAGGAAAAAAGTAATAATGAAGAGAAAAAAGGGTTTATAGAAAGAAAAGTAGTGAAGAAAAAAAGGATAGAAAAGAAAAGAAGGGTGTGTGTTCCACCATTATTTCATCTGTTCGAGGCATTTTCCAAGCTGTTTTTAAGCTTTTGCATCCCTTTAAAACCAATTGTGTCTTTATTTGTTTAATGTGTTTACATTTATGAAAATTTGAATATCATTATTCTATAAAAACAAAATTTTAGACCTTTCCCTCCACCATTTAAGTAAAATATCAATTTTGGGACAATCATTGCTCAGATAGAAAGAGAAAGATGAGTAGTACAGTGAACAGATCATCTGAAGAAAATAATAAATAATACTATAAATGAATTATATGATTATCAAAATTTGTTTGGTTTAAAAATATTATGGTGAAAACCTGTTATGAGACACAGCTACATAAAATATTAGCGAGCAAACTTTAGCTATCATTAATATTGGCGAACCGACTGGTCTCCAAAGGCGGCTAGTGTATATATATATATATATATAAGCATTCAATTTCCATTCATTAATTATATTTATAAGAATTGTACTACTCAAAAATAATATAATGCACCATATATTTAGAAGCCGTAATTTAATTTATTAGAGGCATTTATTTTTTTAAAAAAAAGATGGTTTATTGATATATAAACATATTCTATTTTATTGTAGAGTAGTTAATGATTCTTCTGAAAGAGTATCACTGAAAAGACCTATGAAAATAAATACGATCAAAGGAGCTAACAAAAAAGCAAAGTTGGATGCCAAATCCATACCTTCTTCTGAAGAGTCTTCAGATTCAGAAGAGAGTGAAAAAAAAACTTTAAGTGGTGATGAAAAAGACAATGCAGAGACAGATTTTGCAAATTTAGACAAAGAACAGAAACATTCTGCGAAAGATGTTGAATGCATTGAATTAGAAAAAATTGATTCAATAGAGGATCATTTGCAACTTGTGAGCACAGTTATAGAGTTCGAAGAAACTATGGTTAGTTTGAAAAGAACTCAAGAAGTTAAAATCATGCCTACAGTTTTTATACCTGTTAACAGAAAATCTAAAATTCAGGTATGTAAATTGTATAGATTTTTCTCTCTTTCTGTTTATGCATGTTTCAGTTTTTAAAATTTGAATTTATTGAAATTATTTTCAAAAATATCATTATACAAGTTATTTCATCGAGCAAATTTTAAATGTATGCCAGGTGCATAACAACAAACAATTTTTGCTATAAAACATAAATTCATAAGTGCAAGGAGGGGGACAGTAAAGGGTTTCATTGTCAGCAAACTAAATAATAATGAAAAGCACCACATTGAGTGTACCTTACAAGTATAAAGAAAAACTAATATAATACAGTGATAAAATACATTGCCTAAATAACATGTAAAGGGAGTATTGCTTCAAATAGTCTTTATTTTAAGTATCACAAAGGTTAATTGTTAATAATGGAACCTTGTTGCTATCATTGCACTTGTCATGCTTTCATTTCTTTAAATGTTTTCATTAATGAAGTTTTGCATCAATCTCGTGAGATACAGTGAAAAAGGTTCTTTACTTTGTATGGGTACTGATAGAATTACTATATAAATTATTTCAGATTGTTATTAATTGTTTATTGAATCTTACTTCTACAGTATTTATGAATTAAGTAATTTTTTACTTTTTTTTTGAAACTTATTTTATGTTTATGAAGTTGATTTTTATAGTTGACTTCCCTTCCACATCCTAATGTATTATAGTTTCAAAATTCTGTGTACATCTGCTACCAAATGACATTATACTGTTGTAATATATTCAATTAATTAATTTAATGAAATTTTTATTCCCTAATAGTGGAATCACTTGTTATTGCATTTGAGAAAAAAAGTGAAATTCAAATGCTTTAACATTTATAATGCTTAAGTTTGAACTAAAGATTGAAATTATAACATAATGAAAAGAGTAATAACATTTTAGTACTTTATTAAAAGTTGGTTTTTAAAATTAGTTTTCATTAAATTTATTTATATGACAATGTTTATAGACTATAACACTGTATGTAAATTACAAAATGCATAAATTGTTCAAAATGGTTGATAGGCCATACCAGTGGTCTTTGTACTCTTAGATCTCATGATTTAGTTACTTCTTCTATAGAAAATTTTCATTATAAAAAAGATTTCTCAAAATATTATATACATTTTACTTTTTTTAAATCAAACTTTATTCTTCATTAAGCATATTATCATAGAAAACTATTTTTTCACTGATTTAAAATTTAAATAAGAGCGTATTTTAAAATTAAAATATAGATTTATAAATCATTCCTAAAACATTATCCTGCAATTATATTCTGGATTAGAAGTGTAAATTAATTTTTGTTGCTTCTCCCTTTCCTATTTCCCCTAGGCTGCCAGAGAAGCCCTCCCAGTTTACTGTGAAGAGCAGTCTATTATTGAAGCTATCAAAGATAATCTTGTGGTTATAATTCATGGTGAGACTGGCAGTGGTAAAACTACTCAAGTTCCACAGTTTCTATATGAAGCTGGCTTCACTCAGTAAGTTTCATGGCTTTATTAGCAACTATGTGAGTAATAAGGTTTTTGTCTATAATGAGTAGAGTTCCCTTATAAGATGCCATAAAATTAGTTGTTGGTATGGATATATTGTTAAATAACATGCACATTAAAGTGACTTAGCAAGAGTAAAAAACACTCGAAACATAGCATTATTATTATTTTGCTGTCATATTAATTCTCATAATAGAAATGACATAAGAACTTAAATGTTTTATGTCTATATCAGCCCCTAAAGATTGGTGAATGGAGCATTTGCCCTCCGCTTGCTATACCATCAAGGAATGGGAGTTACCATATATTGTCTCTTAATCATGAGCCTCATTTGTCTCAAAATATATGATAGACCCATAGTGGTCTGATGATAAATTTTCAGCTTCATGGCTTGAGTGATTCATCAAATTTTAGCTTCATGGCAAAATTCGATCCTATCAAAGAACCATTGTGTAAGCAAGCCAAATGTCATGCTGAATTGATTGTTGGTGTGGCTCATCATCTGGCTGTGGTTCAAAATCACGAAGTCCATTCCATAAATACAAACATTCAAGGCATGAATATGATTCAATTAAACAAGCTTAAAATATCCTTCTTTATAAAAAACATTTGTTTATATAACTTAACTTGCAGTAAAAAAGGTTGTATATTAAAATTTATTTTGATTAAAATCTATTATGCAATACTTGTTCATATTGCCAACAAATGCAACGGCAGAAATAAGATGGTATTAGCAACTTTGCATAATTCATATTACTACAGTACACACACACGTACGCACGCACAACATACACACACACACACAGGGTGATTCAAAACAACGTGGACAAACTTACATGGTAGATCAATCATACTACAAGGATCAAAAATCGTATACGAACATAGGGTCGCAAACGCCTGTAGAGGACGCTAGAGCCACGAGAGGGCGTTGCGATACAAACACGACCTGAGTAAACGGAGATTGTCTCAATTCGAGCCGTGGATGTGTTGGGCGTAACATGGCTACTTACACACACCGTGAAATGGCTGATATGCACTTAATTTACGGCATGGTCAAATGCAATGGACGAGAAACCGTGCGGATGTATCGTGCGAAATATCCTGGTAGAAATGTGCCTAGCCGCTCTTCTTTGCCACTCTTCACCGACGATTGTGTGAAATCGGCTCGTTTGACGTGCACAAGCCGGATACTGGACGCCAACGAACAACTCGGATCGTTGATGCCGAAGAAAGGGTTCTGCAAGAACTGGAGCGTAATCCTTCAACAAATACACGAGTTGTATCCCAAGAGACCCATATCCACTAACCTACCGTTTGGCGTATTGTACACGACGAAGGACTACTTCCTTATCATTTACAACGCGTCCAGGCATTGGAACTAGGAGACTACAACAAACGTGTGGTTTTTGCAAGAAAATGCTGCAAACCGAAACTTCGCAGCAAGTGTTCTCTACACGGATGAGGCTGCATTCTCATTAGAGGGTGTGATGAACTTTTACAACCTGCATACGTGGACGGATGAAACCCCCATGCTATACGTGCGCATGGCGCTCAACGAAAATGTTTCGTTAACGTGTGGACTGGCATTGTAAGAGACTGTTTATTTGGTCCGTACATCCTCCCAGAAAGATTTAACGGTTCCATTTATCTAACATTTTTGCAAGAGGTTCTGCCAGAAATGCTGAATTATGTTCCGATGCCTATTCGTCGACACATTCGATTTCAACACGACGGAGCTCCTGCACATTTCAGCGCAGGCGTCAAAGCACATCTGCAGGCTACTTTTAATGGCGGCTGGATTGGTCTCGGTGGACCGATCGCATGGCCCCCATGATGACCAGATCTGTCTCCCTTGGAATTTTTCTTATGGGGATTTTTAAAAGGCCTTGCGTTGATGCCAGGCGTGTCTCGATGCATCTGGAAAAAACAGCATTTCCTGTAAGATCGACATTAATCGTGAGTGAGTCATTAACAATAAAATGATCTGTAATGGTTTCGTTTCTTCTCTTTATGTTATGTATTAATTTAGAAGCCCTGTAGCGGCTCCAGATCGCAGTTGCGACCCCCCGGTTCCTGTGTGATTTTTGACCCTTGACTGTAGTATGACTGATCTACCATGTAAGTTTGTCCACGTTGTTTTGAATCACCCTGAATATATATATATATATATATATATATATATTATATAAATGCATTTGCTCTTTGTTAGCAATTTTCAAATAATTTAATTATTAGGCAATAATCAGGTTTTTGATTTGATGTAAATTTTATTGCAGAAATCTTAACTGAGCTATTATCAGCTTTTATTTAATTGCAATAAAAAAATCAAAGACTATGTTTTTGATTATTTTTCTTTTATTATGTGTTCTCATTTAGAAAAATTTACTCAATCGCGGTTGAACAGTAAGAAACATCTTGATAGTGTTAGGTTAAAATAGATGCTATTAGTAAAAGTATCTGGAATGGAATCTTGAAGATTTTAAATGAATGTATGAGATGGAATGTAGGCCTATAGTAGGCAAGGGTCATCCTCAGGCAATCCCTGCCTGAGGATGACCTTTTATTCACTTTTATTTTGATTTTTGTTTCAATTTACTTAAGTTGCTTTGGTCTCTCTCTCTCTATATATTCTACCCACCTTTGGCGACCAACAGCTGTTTTGCAGTCTGTTTTTATTGTGCTTAAGATTTATATTTACCATGTTAGTGACTGTTGACTGCTGGAATATTTTTATTTGAAGTTTTCCCTTATCAAGTCATCCTGTAAATAGCTATAAATAAACTTGTTTGTGCTGTCCTCAAGTAAAGTTCATTCAATCCGAATCCGCTACGCTAAAAACGTAACAACTGGTGTCAGAAGTGGGATTGAATGGTGAAAACTAGAGCGATGGAGGAAGCAGATAAAACAAAATTCGAACAGCTTTTTGCTCTGATTAAAGAAATGAAAGAACAAGAGCAAGAGAAGATGGAGAAGATAGTGTCACGAAAAGCACTTCCACTACTATTGAAACAACTTAACTCATGGAATTCTTAAAAAACGAAATCGGAACTTTTCGGCTACAAAGAACTTTCGGGCGATGTGTGGTGAAAAAACTCCATCGCATAAATCCTGTATATAATTATGTAAATATTTTCAACCAATTAAACGTATAAGTAATCTTTAGATCGGCTCTCTTCAATGTTATAGTCTGATAATGTCAATTCGTTCGATGTGACTTCATTTCGGCGCGAAAAGAGCGATCGCAGGCGAGGTGAGTAATGCATTTATATTTTCATTGCTCATCAATTTTCCAATTGCCACAGATATAACATGGCCAAGCTAATATTGTTGAAGCAATCAACACTAAAGTGGATGCTTTGGTGGAAAAAATTCAAGGGAATGATGCAAGGATTCGTAATATTCAGCAAAATTGTGAAGAAAAATTGAAAAAAAAAAAAAAAAAGATTAAAAAAAAAAAAAGGAAGGTGTATAGGTGAAATCTGAAAACCAATCCTCGAATGTTCGAGAGCCTGAAATAGCGCAACCTGTGCCTGTTATTTCTAAATAAAACATTAAAGTGTCCACTTACGACGGAAAAACATTGTGGCAAGTCTACAAGAGTCAATTCTCTATCGTCGCAGAAGCCAATGGTTGGGATCCAGTCACGAAGGCTCGTCAACTGGTTGCATCACTACGGGTTGAAGCTGCTGATATTTTGAGAACTATTCCCGAAGATCAACATCTGGAATTTGATCCTCTTTCAAACGCCCCGGAGTTGCGCTTCGGGAAAAAATGCAAGGACTATAGCCATCTTCAATTAAAGACTCGGCAACAACGATCGAAAGAAAGTCTGCAAGAGCTTGCAACAGATGTAGAGAGGCTCTCCCAGTTTGCTTTCTCGACTGTCCTGCCGAGGTACGGGAAACACTGGCCCTGTAGCATTACATTGACGGTGTGAGGAATCCAGAGTTACAAAAGTCCCTTCGAATGGCTAAATTGAATGATGTGAAAGCAGCTTTGGTTTATTCTATGAAATTTGTAGTCGGTCAACAAGCTGCACGTAGGGATCGCCATTCAGTAAAAGGTGCTACGGTCCAAGATGCGTTGGGTCCTTTGCTGCAAAATCTAATTGAAATGATGAGAACATTTTGCTAGTTTATTTCGGAAAAGAGTTGAAAGGCTCAACAAACAGGGCCAGAGAACTGTGAAATGTTGGAAATGTGGTGACGAGGGCCATGTTCAACGGAATTGTCAATCCCGCGTAGATAAACAGGCTAAGACTTCTCGAACAACCAGAGAAAACAAGAATCTGGTGGTCTCGCGGAGCGGAGGTTTCCAGATGAGGAAAAGCGCCATTTTAGAGTTTTACAGATACCTTCCAGAGGCGGTGGTGAAAATGGTTTATTCGTTGAAGCCTTCGTCAATGAATTCCCTGCCGAATGATCGTCGACACAGGAGCAATATGACGTTCATGCGTAGAGATGTTGCAGAACAAATCGGAAGGAAAATTCTCAGGACACCGTCCTGCATCACCCTCGAAATGGTCACTAATGACAGAATCCCAATTTTTTGAAAAATGAATACTGTAATTAGATTTGGGAATGCTACTTATGACCATGTCGTCTCCATAGCGAAGATTAAAAATGATTTTATACTTGGAATGGATTTTCTGAAGAAATATGACTTTGTAATCGACTCTAAAAATAACCCCCTGCACTCCACATCAGAAGTCGTGACTCTTTTCCATTTGGGTTCTGGAGGAGGAAATGCAGATGCCTTATCAAGAAAGCCCGGCTCCAATGGTTGTCGCTACTGCTCCTCTGCTGAAAAGAAATATGGGATTGTTACACCAACTGTACGCCAAATCACAGGAGCCGTCCCACCTCAATCTGATCCCTAGACTGATGAAGAGGTTCGCAAGGAACAAATAAAGGATCCTGTCATTAAACTAGTTATAGAATTCATACAATCAAACAATTCAAGACCTGAATGACAGAACATTTCAAGCCTCATTACTGGAACTAAACGTTATTGGACTCTGTGGAATTCACTCGAAATTAGAAACGGCATCTTGTATAAATCATGGATTTTCTTTTTAATGCCTTCTACATTTTTCAATCAAATTACACATATTTGTTGAAACTGCACTATTAATAATTCAAGATAATTACTTCCTCCACAAATTCCTTCTCTTATTTAGAAAATTCAAAATCATCATTTTCAGATTCCTCTTTTAGCATCATGTGTTCTCCTTCCACAATGTCAATCCCCCTCGCGTTTTTTCCCCATACTTCATGCCAAGCAGCAGGAAATAATTATTATTAACAAACTTTAATATATAAAAAATAAGACTAGATGTATTGTTTAAAAATTTTTAATTTCTACTTTTCCTTGTATGGATTGGTTTACAGTCTCAACTATTATGTCAGTCTTTTGTTTCAACATTACCTGTCAAAATGCATTTGATTTTTACTTTAAATGATATTGTATTTGTTTAGAAAACATGTCTAATTTTAAACAAAATAAAGAGCATGCATGACACATACTGCTTTTCTTTTGAACTAAAAGAAAACCACTTGTGTAAGCCATCATATTTTTTATATAAAAAAATTTATGGTGACAGTGACCTAATATAAGACATTAATTCATGTTAGTTTATATTATTCAAAGGTGATGATTTTGCATTTGGTATGGGGTGTACCAGAAGCTACAAAAATCAAGTAAAACTATGAATATTAATTGCTGTCATCAAAATTTATCTATTTGAACTATTGTTTGAAAAGTTTCTAAATTTGGCTGTAAAGTACAACAAAATGATTTCAAGCAAGACAATGCCTATCCCTCGGAGCGATAGGTGTCAGAGACACACTTTTACACATGGCCGAGAGTTCTTGCACCACTCATCTACTCAATAGATATGACTTTGTTTTCATTAGTGTCTGACTCATTTTCCTGGCAATATCTCAATAACTATGGAGATTTCAAAATATGGCTTGTTGACTAAATCATTTCAAAATGTGAACAATAGTATATATTATTAGAAGAACTGTTGAGTAAAATGTACAATTAACAATGATATGTACTTTCAATTTCTATTTTCTGCCAGGTAGCATTTGCTTTTCTTTAAAAATATCATTAATCTTTTTTAAATATATGATGAATTCCTGTATGTATAGGGTAACATGATAAATTCTTTAAAAATGCCATTTGTTAATTTGAGATAAGCATTATTTCCTGGACAGGGCACTGTCACCTTCCTAAATTGAATATAACTTTCTATCATGTAACTGAAGTAGCAATAAATATTAAGTGTAATGCAAACTTATCTAAAAGAAAAGGAAAATATATAATGAATCTGGTCTAAGACTTTTTCAAGGGTCACCTCTGGCAGGAATTCAAACTAGGGATTTTTTCTGTGAAGGATATGATTTTCGTCCATAAAGTTGACTTCTCATGACCCAAAAATCCCAGAAAATTGAGGTTTTGGGGTATCATGTAATAAATTCCAAATTCATACAATAATTTGTTACTATCATGTAATAAATCATTCAAAATTCATAAAAAATACATATTTTTTATTGCAATAAAATTTTGTTAATAATTATTCTTCCTCCCTTCCATTGAAAATTGTATGAAATAATTGAAGACACGAATTTGCTTCTCTGAAGAAAGTCTGAAATTATATCTGACTCATATCCTACTGATCTAAGAAATATAGGACTTTGTAACTTAGTAAATAACTGATGCATGGAATGAATATTGGCATTAAAATAAATAAATTTAGATAGTAATTCTGAAAACAATAAAAGGACAGTGTTATCCATTTTCTTCCAGAGTACTTTGAAATAGGCATTTGTTTTCTAATTCCTTGAGGCTTAACTTGTGCATTTTGTAACCTTCATTCAGAACTACTCTTTTTGTATGTATGAAGTGATTACGATTTCTTTATGAGCAAGCCTGAGAAAGCCTTTGATTCAAAAACAATCAATTAATTCGATTAAAACACAAGAGATTAATTTTTATTTATCTACAATGATCCTTTATCACTTCTTCAATTTGAACAGACTAGTTAGACACTTCGTGTCCGACAAGTTTGGTTGTGGACGTCTGGCATTGTTCATGGAAATATTTCACAATGGCTCATTGCATTTTCACCATGAACGTCAACTATTTGAAGATTGATTTTACAAGCAGAAATATAAGAAGCATATTATACTTTCTACTTCAATGGGAAGTTGTTGTTCAGTTAATCTCCTTGTTTCAATTACTGAAATTTTTCTAAAATTCAGCTAATTTGGTATAATAAATATTTTACACCTCTGAGGAAAAATAATTTTTCTCCAGAATTATTTGTTTTTGTGAAATGTTTCTTGCAATCCTCTTTTTTCTTTGACATTGTTATCAAATAATTTTTAATTTTTTAGAGTATTGTTCTATTAATTCATAAAAACATTAAAATGCTTTTCTTTTGACAGGAATGATAAAATGATTGGCATTACTGAACCTCGTAGAATAGCAGCCATGACTATGGCTGCTAGAGTTGGTGAAGAATTGAATCTGCCAGAAAAGGTATCTTATCATATAAGGTATGAGAAAACTGTGAGTAAAGATACAGAGATAAAGTTTATGACAGATGGCGTGCTATTAAAAGAATTGAGACATGTAAGTTGCTTTAATTAATTGCTTTGAACTCAATGATTGATTCAGAATTATAGTACTGACTGAAATGGATCTATAGTATTGATTGCATCACAAACTTATGTTCGACTGAAAATTATAGTATTGACTGTTCTGTATGTTTGCGAATGATTCAGAATTATAATTTTGATATCTTTATTTCTTAATAATTTATACTGAATTTCAATTTTAAATAACTTTACCTTAATGGCTGATGCAGAGCTTTGGTATAAATTGCTTTGTTGTTAATAAATATTTCAATAATGTTTTTTTATTATTATTACATAGGATTTCTTTTTAACTAAGTATTCTGCTATTATTATTGATGAAGCTCATGAAAGATCTGTGTTTTCTGATGTACTCATTGGTCTTTTATCAAGAATTGTGAGAATAAGAGAAAAGGTAAATTAATTTAATTACAAATATATTTATTTAATTATAATAAGCAGTTGTAAATTTTTTGTCAAATTAATTAAAAGATTTTGCTTCTTTTGATATATGATTGCTTTGTCATTATCTTTTTTTTTGATATGGTTGTGTGTGCTTTTGTTTGCATTTGTGTGTGGAATGTTAAGTATTAATTGAATACAATTGGCAAAAGATGAAAAGATGATGAAGTATACTGCTACCCTCTTTTTTTATTGGTATTTGATTGGCTTGAATTTTCTAAAGTGATTAGCTTCAGTATGTTGAATAAGTTCTTGTGAGATATGAAGTTTTAATGAAACACAAAAAGTTTGGGGGGGGGTCTAATAGTCACAAATCAGTGCTCTACATCTTTTCTTCTTTTTTCTTCCTCTTAATAGGTGAATTTGTCATTAAATTCTAAGAAATAACAAAGGTAAATTGGTTTTTTTATAAGTAAATATGAACATTCATGTAATATATAAATATTTCCGCTAATGTTTAATAGTTATTTACTGTTTATCCATAGTTGCACGTGTTTTTAAATTCAACTCGTTTACCCCTTTTATCTTTTATTTATCTTTTCTTTACTAAATTATGTTATTAAATTTATTATTTAATTGTGCTGAAATGGCCTGGTTGGTAGAGCGTTGGACTAGTACTCCTTAGATTACAGATTCAAAGCTCACCGGCCAAAAGATTCCCAGAGTGTGTGGCGATTGGCGCTCGTTAAATCTGTTCGTGGTCGCAAAGTCCTCTATATCGAGAGTAATATCACTGGGGCTACTGGGTCTGAGGTGATCGTTCTCTGTTCCAGGTCTAAATTACGATCTGAGATGTATGAATGAATTTGCGTGAATATAGGCCGCCCCCTTAAGAGGGTTATGACATGTGTGTAGCTGCATTGTACTCTTGACCCTAGATGGCACTACTTGTAAGACAAAGAGATTCATTTCTTAGGCTTAAAATCTGCTGATTGTATCAGCGGAAGCTTGTCCACGGCAAGTAACATTAGTCACAACACAACAACAATTATTTATTTGTAATAACTACATTTCATTATTTAATATATATTTTTAAGAATTAATTCTATTAAATTTTTGCTGCGAAATATTATTTAATTGTATAATGATATGAAAAAAAAAATGTATTATTGGTAGCACATTACATTTAAAAAATAAAGTAAAGAAAAATAGATATTTATTATTATAACAAAGATAAATTGATTTTTTTCTATATGTAAATATGAATATTCATGTAATACATTATTATTCCAGGTAATGTTGAATTGTTACTTGCTGTTTATCCATGATGAGCAGTAAGCTGTCTATGTTTACAGCAGGAATTGTAGAAACAGGTTTCAGTAGGGAAGATCCATTTTGAATGGGTGGAATCAGATGGTAGTCTGGGGGGGGGTATTCTTTTTCTTGCATCAATTAAAAAAAAAATCCTGTTGCTCATTCATGTTCTCACTTTATCCATATTGCAGGTGTTTTTAAATTCAATTAGTTTACTTCTCTTATATTTTATTAATATTTTCTTTACTTATGTTATTATATTTATTATTTCATTATATTAACCACATTTAATTATTTAATAATTTTTTTGTTAAGAATTCTATTAAATTTTTATTGCGAAATATTTAACTATATAATATATGAAGAAAATATATTATTTGCAATGCATTACATTTTATCAATAAAATAAAGGAAAATGGATATTTATTCTGGCTTTAATTTTTGGCTTTCTTGTTTTTTCAATAGCTTAAACTTTTTAGATATTATTCCAAGAATGATGTGAATTAGAAATATTAAAATATTTCTACTCAGGTGCACTCATTGCAATAATAAAACAGTGACAGATAAGTATTCTCAAGTGGTATTGATGGCTTTGATTAGGAAGTTGAAGGACATTGGAAGTGAAGAATTTTCAACCCCAAATTAATAAAATGAATGCTGGAATTTGTGGACCCTTTATTGCTATGCTGCTCATGACTGCTGACATACAAAAGAAAAGCTAATTTATCACTATTATTTTAATTGACAATTCATGAAAAAAAGTTTTCTTTTAAATAATTAGATTCTTTTTTTGTGTTGGGGGAAATGAATAAATGGTAATCTGGTATACAAAAACAAATTTTTGCAGCTTTTTTCATAGAATAATGTAAAGCAATGTTGGGCTTATTTAGTTGGGTTCCTTTAAATCCATAATATTGGGCATGTACTTAAAGGAACACTTGAATTATTTTTAAATTCAGAAAACTTACATATAAATTTTGCAGAATTAATTATGTTGAAGAAAGCTTATGCATATTGAAAATAAGTGGCGAAACAAAGTTAAAATTTTAAAAATCTAAAAATTGATAGTATGATAATTGTTAATTTAGAGTTTTGGGAAATAGTATATACATTAGAAAAATAAATAAAAATTTGGAATGGCTTCAACATATTTAAAAATGAATATTTTACTTTATAACAGATGAAAAGCAACTGTCGTAATTAGGAAATAATTACAACTATTATGTTATTGTTTTTATGTAAAATTAGGCAGATTACCTTATGTTTGCTGTGGAGAATTTGTTATTAATTACTTACATAAATTTAAAATAAATGAAATAAGACGATTCATTTTTTATCATGCATGATTCTACTTCCTAATTATTTTTTTTCTTGTGTAATCATTAGACATTATAAAAATAATAATTATTCAATATTTCTATTTGATTTGCATTGTTCTTTATACCATATGACAAGAATATCAAATATTTTCAATATTCCGAGTACACAAATGATTTTTAGCTTTGTGAATTATTTTTCAAAAATTAAATTCACTAATACCAAATATCACCAAATTGATGCTGAACATGCCAACGTAAGAAACTTGAATGAATTTCTACCTCTGTGGAATGACCTCTATTTACAATAACCCATTTCTATCACATCCACCATAAACATAGAAAATTGTCTAGAAGTTTTCTCGTAATGAACAAACAGAATAAATAATATATCTTTTTTGTGTGTGTGTGTGTGGTTATAAGAATTAGGGATGGGTATTATTGTTCTATTATTGGTAGCATAAGAGTGCTGTTCATGCATTTCCTCCATTATGAGAAAATACAGAATTTATTTTCCAGATAGTAGCAACACTACTTTCTCGGAGGCTCTTTTTCCTGTGTTCTGCTTCACAATGTGAATTTGACTTCTTTGCCATCTTTTTTTTAAAAAAAGGATTGTTAAAAAGTCTGTAAAGGTGAACGTGTTGCTTATTAATGAAGAACTATAATACAAGTATAATTTAAAAACACTGACCAATTTATCTACCAAAAGTGTGCTTTATCGACCATTTATTATGCAATATACTTCAAACTTGATTCATTGTAGTAAAAATAATATTCTATGAAGAGAATTCAACTTTCAGTTGTTAATTAAATATTGTATGTCACATTTTAAAGAACAAATCCTTTTAAATGAGAGAGAACTAATTTCTAATTTCAATAGTTCAAGATGATGGAAGAAGTTCTGATTTATTCCGTTTATTGCAACCAATAATTTCAAGTTTTTAAAAAAATAGTTGAAATAAAATTTATGGTTTTTTCTGTGTGAATCATTTAATTTTTATTTATTAAATTTTCAGTACATTTTTTTGTTGGTATTTTAAAATTTTAAATGAATTTTGCTGTAAATGAAAAATTATTTTTTGGGCATTGCAATCAGAACAATATGGTTATTCAATTTGTGTTTGGAACGGAATGTATTTTTATTTTATTTTACTTTTAGAGAAAGGATCCCTTGAAGCTTATTATTATGTCAGCCACTATTCGCGTAGAAGATTTCACAGATAATCCGAGACTATTTAAAGATCCACCTTTTTTGATTCAGGTAACTTTAGTACATTTAAAGTTTTTTTCTAAACCATTTCAAAGTGTAAAATTCAATTTATTTTTAATCATCATCATTATTATTATTACTTCTTAGCTTACCTCACGGCAGTATCGAGTCCAAGTTCATTTTGATCTCCATACACCTGAAGATTATGTTGAAGCTGCTTACAATAAGGTATTGTCGAAAAACTGCCAATCCTATTTTGTGAAACGTTAACTTATTTGCATTTGGAAATTGTATGTTGTATATACTTTAAAAGTTATTTAAATCTCTCTTGAAGTTACTGTTAACAGTGACAAAACCAAAGAATTAAATTGTGTTTCTCATTTTAAAATGTTAAATAATTTTTCAAAAAATGGTATTAAAATTGTCATTTTAACTGAATTTTATAAAATGGAGATAAGAAGAGCAATACAGGATAAAAGAATTGTAGGCTTATTAAATAAGAATAGATCACAGTACTTAGAAACAAATGATAGGGAACAGAGTAGTAGCTTTTAATCTTAATTGAACAGGTACATTAAAAATGGGTAAGAATGAAAATTTTTTCACTAGATATTTACAAAATAAATCATCAAAAACAAGACAAAAATTAGTGCATAAACAATAAATTTATCTTTGAAGAGATAATACTTTCAGTGTATACTCACTCTAATCCAATTAAACCACTCTTCAAATTAAAACCAATATTTGGTGAATCTTGGAAAAAATAAAAAGTCCATTGTTATTAGTGCTTTTGGTCTTCAAGTTTAAATTTAAAATTTCTTGTAGCACATTAAAAAAAACCTTTATTTTTCATATTAAGTTTAATTTAAACTAAGCAGTGATAAATGAATACAATTTCATTAGTATTGAGAAGTGAATTAATTGATTTATATTTTGAATTGTCTAAAACTTAATTAAAATAATTATAAAAAGAAACATATAAATTGCTAAATGCTGTTTAAAGATTCAAATTAACAAAAATTTCAGAACCGTTGAAAAAACAACAACCCTGCTTTGGTAAAATAAGAATTAAAAAAAATAAAGAATTTAAATGAAGAACAACATGCAATTTCTACAATAGTAAATGATTTTATTTTTAATAGTTAGGTTTATTAAATCTTTGGTTTAAAAATCAGCTTAGGTTCATTAAATCAGCTTTGATATACAGTCATTTTTGCCCCCCCCCCAAAAAAAAAGAGTGCTGAGGTCGGCGTTGTTGAGTTTGTTTCAGAATTTGAGCAGCAGGTCGAGTAGCCAAATATTCGGCGTGCTGTAGTCGTCTCATTTCTGCATGCTTCCTTGTTTCAATTGATCTAGAAGTAGCCTGTTGCTCAGCGTGCTTAATTCTGCTTGAGGATTTGATTCCCGACTTCTAGCTACTCTCATAGCCTGAGTGTGATTACTCCTTTTTGAAAGATTCGATTTGCGTTTTTTAGGCATTTTGAAAAACATCAAATAATAACAAATTAAAACTAATTTTTTTCCTTAAAAATATGCTGTTACTTGACCAGCAGCAAGAACTGAACATAGAGCTGGAGCGGAAACCTAGCAGTTTCGCTAGCTCATTAAATTTAAGAATTCTGAGAATAACATGTGCAGCGTAAGGGGGGGGGGATAAATACATTTGTTTTTAATAGCTTCACTACTACAGAGTGATTCTTTTTTAAAAAGGAAATTGGAAAGTATAAATACACTTACTCCATTCAACTATTTTTTTATAAGTTGGAAATGATTTAAGAATAAAATAAAATAAAAGCACAGTTGAACTTTTCAGTGAGGAGAACATGTTTCTGCCAGGATAATTAATCACAAAGGATTTCAGTAGAATAATAAGATAATATTATAATGAACACCGGAAATAAAAAAATAAAAACGATCAATTCAAAAAGCTCAGGCAGCTGTTTTCAGATTATTTTATTTTTTGGCTGAAAAGTTAGTTTTTAATTAATAAAAAATTAACCACTGAGTTAACCGGAATGAAAATTAGCCTACATTCTTCTGTAGACTATAATCTATGTGCTAAGTTTCATCCCATTTCCTTCACCCGTTCTGGCATGATTGCCTTACATCATCCATCCATTCATCTAAACTTTCACATTTATAATAGTAGTATAGATGAAGATTTTGAGATGACAAAATTATCTACCAATCAATCAGAAATGAGTGCAAATAAATAAATAAATAAAGGTGGGTCCTCTTATATAAAATTTCAAATAATATTTTTTTAAACTTTTCAAATGAAGAAAAAATAATTAAGTCTTTAATAAATAAATTTTTGTTTTTCTAAGACTATTGGAATCCTCAAAAGTTGATATGACCTAGATTCTATTACATTTAACTTTAACTGCTATCCCTTTTTATATTTTTGAAATTAACTTTACATTCACGATTGCAATTTGCTTGGCATAAAATTTTAATTTTATACCATTAGAGCCAACAAATTGAAACAAACTGATATCTTTCAGGTATGCAAAATTCATAATCGCCTTCCTTGTGGAGCAATATTGGTATTTCTGACTGGAGAAAAAGAAGTTCAAAGACTTTGTAAACTGTTAAGAGAAGCTTTTCCTTTCAAGAATAAAACAGCAAAGTGCACAAAAGAAGAAGAGAGACCATCCAATTTAACCGTTTCCAAGATAACCAGCCAGAAAAAGAAAAAATTAGCAATGGAGCAAAGTGATTCATTTTGTTCCCTTCCACCTGATATTAATTTGGATGAGTAAATTTCATTAGTATATATGATCCTATTCTCTTTGCTTATTCTTCAAATGCAAAATGATATACAGTGTGTCTATTCTAATCCTGCCATTGTATTTAATTTTTAAGCCATTAGAAATAGGCATATACTTCTATATGGAAATATGTTCTAAATATCTATGATAATTATCTGTTGCTTAAATTAATAAATCTGTGATAATAAATGACGTTGAAAATAAATTTTTGTATCTAATTTTTTTAAATATTTTATGAAATATTTTGATATTTTAACATTTTAAACAAATTTTTCAATGAACCTAATCAAGCTTTCAATAATACCATTTTAAACCACTTCCATTGGCTGCTTTAAGAAAATTCTGCCACTCTAGACTCATCACTTCCTTGAGAACACTTTTGATTTACCAAAAATAGTGAAATTAAAAGCTTCTTAGCCATGAGTATGGAATATTTTTTTTAAAAAATTATTAGTTGATCATAATTTTCTCAAATCTGATTTATAGGATAAATATATATATAAAGACAGAAATTTCCAACACATTTTTAAACCTTATTCTTTATATCATTTAAAGTATATGTTCTGATTGAAGTTTTCCTGATTTATTTAGAAATAACAGTGGATGAGATGGAAACCCCTGCATATTTGGTACAAATATTCAGGGGCTAAATCCCTGTAGAGTTGATATTCTGTATATTTCTAGATATACAAAGTAAATTTAATGTAAATTTAATGTTTTTTTAGTTACTCTGCTGAACCTCTGAATACTGAAGAACTTCAACATCAACAGTCAGACAAAGAGGAAGAGGACTGTTCTAATGAACATATCATCAGAAAGAACTTTGAAAATGCTTCTCCTCTATATGTGTTACCATTATATTCCATTTTGCCATTTAAAGAGCAAGAGAAGGTATGGAACTTAAAAAACTATATGATTGTCATTTTATTGCATCATTGAAATAATTAAATAAAATAATCGTTAGTGTTGAATCTTTCATGATGATATTTTTATGAAAATTCTTAGGTGAGTTATGGTATAAAGACACAAGCAGCGGGCCTCAGTAGAAAATAACAACCATGCTTATTTACACAAAGATGACAAATGCGTATAGCTGAGACAAACACAGGACAATACATTACAGCAGACAGTAGTCCACAAGTAGCAATTGACCACAGCACTTAAAGCAGTCAGACAGAATGCAGGAGAGGGAATCATCAGAGCTTTGCTCTATGGTCTCCCCAGATGGCTGAAGTTATGACTGTTTCATCGCTTTATCTGCCGACTCACTACCACATGACTGACTACTCCATTCTCTATATGTTGCTGTTCCCACAATAGACAACAGGACTCGGTATGCTGCAACTCAGCACTCGCTAGAACTACACACAACATTGGCACTCTGCCATTACTTAACTATCCTCTTGAAGACTCGATACTTGTCTTCTACTCCAACTCCACTACCGGTGTAATTCTATCGGTGCCGGCCTTTTGTAGCTCCGGGGGGAGGCGAGAACCTTCTAGGCCAATCAAGATAGATCTCGGTTTTTATTGGATGGATTGTGAAAATTCTTGAAATTTATAGCTTTATCCATTTTGTCGCGAAAGTCGTAGCCTAACTCTGGCATCACTAACGCAGCACCCGCTCAATACGCAACAGGACAGATCGTAAAACGGTCTTTCTTACGAAGACCCTATTCTTGCTGGGAAGCAAAATTTCAGGTTTGGTACAATATTAATCATTATTTACATTTAGTAGTTAATTTCAATTACTGAAGCATCTCACCTGTGTTTTAAACTGAAGTCAGAGAATACAAATTTTATTTTTAAAATTAGCATCGCTCGTTCTTATTTAATTTCTTTTGTTTTATGTTTGTCAAGATATAATTTTTTAATTGGATTTTCATTCTCTTTTGCATGTTTTGGGGTTTTAATTCATA
This sequence comes from Argiope argentata, assembly GCA_026289955.1. Classification (NCBI taxonomy): domain Eukaryota; kingdom Metazoa; phylum Arthropoda; class Arachnida; order Araneae; family Araneidae; genus Argiope; species Argiope argentata. Next base: position 449 of record JAOUZG010052492.1, on the reverse strand, counting down.
TCAATGACATACCTTGCTAATTAGATTATTATTAATTATTAAAGCATTGTTTATACCTTTCTAAAGACTAACATAAAACAACATATAAGTAAAAAGAAGTATAATAACACTTTTAATAAACAACTCTGTTTATTGTTAATGCTATTAATGTAAATTCATTTGAAAATGATTAAAACAATAAGTATTTATGCATTACTGTATAATATTAAAAACCTTACATTTCATTTATTCACTTTAAAAGTTATAAAACTCTTACCCTTTTTACATATCTAAAATATTAATTATATATTTCTTCTTTTGTGTGATTAATTAAAGAAAAAACTACAATATTTGTATGATGTACTAATTTCTTTAAGTTTCTAATACAACTTTACAAATGCTACATTTTAATGGTTAGAATGCATTAGCTGTCCCTGCTTTTAGGAATAGCTGAAAAAATTAAAGATTAA
>JAOUZG010052488.1:57088-79684 GCA_026289955.1 Argiope argentata | reverse complement strand
GAAATTTTTACTGTCTAGTTCATGCACATGCGCAGAAATCGTATTTTTTATAGCATTGTGGTTTTAGACCAAGTTTTCCTTACAATAAAAACTTAAATTTTATGGCATTGTTAAGATTCAAAGATTCCTCCGCTTTTCGGGTGCTAGCTGGCCTGGTGGACATGACGACTGACTGAATTGCAATTTTTTTATGGTCTTGAGTTCGAGTCTCAAAATATTGAAATAATCGTTATATTTTCTTTTTTCATCTTTATTTCAGTATACAAATTCTCTCTTTAATGTGAAATACCCCACAAAGATGTATTCAAATTATAAAGCATTTCTTTCAAAAATTAATATATTTATTTCAAATTTTGAGAGTCTAGTTCATGCACATACGCAGAAATCATATTTTTTATAGCATTGTGGTTTTAGACCAAGATTTCATTACATTAAAAACTTAAATTTTATTGCATTGTTAAGTTTCAAAGATTCCTCCGCTCGTCGGGTGCTAGCTGGCATGGTGGACAGGACGACTGGCTGAATTGTAGTTTTTTCATGGTCTTGAGTTCGAGTCTCAAAATATTGAAATAATCTTTATATTTTCTTTTTTCTTCTTTATATCAGTGTACAAATTGTCTCTTTAATGTGAAATACCCCACAAAGATGTGTTTAAAATATAAAAAATCTCCTTAAAATTTTAATATATTTATTTGAAATGTTTATTGTCTAGTTCATTCACATGCGCAGAAATCCTATTTTTTACAGCATTGTGGTTTTAGACCAAGATTTCATTACACTAAATACTTAAATTTTATGGCATTGTTAAGAATCAAAGATTCCTCTGTTCTTCGGATGCTAGCTGGCCTGGTGCACAGGACGACTGGCTGAATTGTAGTTTTTCTGATGGTTTTGAGTTCGAGTCTCAAAATATTGAAATAATCTTTATATTTTCTTTTTTATCTTTATTTCAGTATACAAATTATCCCTTTAATGTGAAATACCCCACAAAGATGTATTTAAATTATAAAACATTTCTTTCAAAAATTAATATATTTATTTGAAATGTTTACTGTCTAGTTCATGCACATGCGCAGAAATCCTATTTTTTCATAGCATTGTGGTTTTAGACCAAGATTTCATTACACTAAAAACTTAAATTTTAAGGCATTGTTAATAAGTTTCAAAAGAGCCATTCTAATTTTATTTTGGAATTTATTATGAATTTTCCAGAGAAGGAGGAAGAGTCATAGCATCACAACACACAAAACAAAATTATGTACAATGATTCTTATATGTCAGATGCCAGGTTCAATATTACTTACTACATAATTTTAACCCTGTATTAATTGGTAATTCTGGAACAGCTGGATTTAAGTTTAGACATTTTTTTTAAAAAAAATAATCAATTCGATGATTCCGACGTTTTGAATTTACATTTAGAAAACACGTTTGCTTTTAACTTTACATATTTTTGAAATTTTAAGATCAATTAATGAATTTTAATGTCAAGATAAATATAATTTGAATATTTGAGAAATACGATTAAAAAAACATAAGAAATATTACGAAGCTATTCATATATTAACTGATAAATCATATCTCATATTGTTACACCACTAGGTACTTTTGGAGACTTGTTGGTTTCGCGAGATTAATGGTTGTTAAAAATTCAATTAAATATTTTGAGTTACTTGATATTAATATCTTGGTCCAATTCGTGCAACTTTAGAATTCTTACACTTCTTATACTTTCTTGTTCATTGATGCTGTGACTTTACAAAACTTTCTATTTGTCCTTATTTGTGCAATTATATTACAAGAAAGAGAAGCAGTTCAAAAAAATGGCACACTTTTTTTTGTTTGATGACTTGATTCTAAAGCTACAGCTCTATTGTAAGTGCAACAAAATTTCAAAAGTTTAATTGGAGCATGTTTAATATTGAACCTTAAAACTACTCTGCATAGAAAAACAAGAAATACAAATAAATGCAGTCAATTCTTACTTTGGTCAACACAGAAAAATTATATTTTAGTTGTTTTTTATTAAATAATTACAAATAATATGCATAATTTATTTTTAAAAATTGATTTTCGCAAGAATTCAATTCGTATTCTTCACCTTCATGTGAAAAATACTGAAATCCTCACATTTTACCGATTGAGCTACTACCTGTTGATTTCAATTTTCATTATAAAAGGTTAAAACTCTATTTAAAATATTAAATATGAATTAAATTTATTTAATGAATTAATATTTGAAAAAACTGTATGAACATCGCGCCATTTTCTACACACTTAAAAAAATTGTATTTGAATTTGAGTGGATGACTAAAGAATATTTTAATAACGATTGAAAAAAAATTATGAACTTTTATTTGTATTAATTTTTATTATTCCGTTAACGATTGAATAAATAATATTTTATTAACGATTGAAAAAATGTTTATTAGCTTTTATTTTTATTATTTTATTTTTACAAATTTTTATTATTCTATCAACGATTGAATAAATAGTATTTTATTAACGATTGAAAAATGTGTATTAGCTTATATATTTTATTATTTTTATTAATTTTTATTATTCCGTTAACGATTGAATAAAGAGTATTTTATTAACGATTGAAAATTTGAATAATATATGTATAGGTATCTTTGGTTTGGTTATATTAATGTAAATCAACACTAGGTATTTTGGAACAGATCGTGTAATTTTGAATCTCAGTTATATTATGAAAACGACGCCTGACCTGACATCCCCCTTCCCTTCTCTACATAACACCAGCTGGGGGACGTTCTCCCTGACAGGTTTGACATGCAACTAACCCCCTTACACGACGATTCATCGGTAGAATTGGGTTTTTAACCTGAAATCCTACGGATCAAGAGAGAAGACCTTACCAAACGGCCACAACGACCCTGTATGTAGGAAGAGTGTGGATTAATAGTAAGAATTGAATAAACCAAGTGTTCATATCTTGGTAATCAGAACATGAATATTCTTCACATTTTGAAAATTTTCAGGATGAATTATTGTAGCAACAATGAAAACAATATTAAAAATCCCTTCAGTATTTATATATTTTTTCATTCATTACAAAATGAGTTCTAAAAAAACAGATATCTAAAAAAATAAAAATAAAAAATTGGATTTAAATTCATTTTTTATGCTTTAATACCTTTGGAAATTATTGTGGAAAAAAATTCAATATCACGCTTACTTTTTAATATATTAAAATTCTTATTAATTTTTTAGATATTATTCAGAAGGGCACATTCCCAACTTTCTAAATATATACATATCAAATTCAGTATGTCTATGTCAAACGGACTGGTCTGTTGAGTGTCAACAACAAATTCATGTTTCTTAGTAACAGAGATAACAATCGGCTTTTTGTTGTCATATAATATCCTTACATACTCATCCATCAAAACAGCATTAAGGTGAATCGATATTTATCTCTATTTTTCTTGTCATAATAAACATTGTTACATGATTAACCTCAAAATATTTAACCTCCCGATCACTACCTTCAAGTTGTGCTTTACAAATGACCGTCCTGATTAGCAGTGTCTAGAAATCAACATTATAATGTAATTAAACCAGCATAATCTTTAAAGAAAGCTTCATTTAATGATGCACAGCTGTTACGCTAATCGTTATATCTCAAACCCCGGGGATGTTTGCTTTAAAAACAAACTTGGGAAGAAATCCTCTAGTATGTCATTTCTTTGTTATTGAATTTGATGGATCAGTAGACGCATGTAAGAAAAAGAAATTTATTTCTGAAGAAGCGCATATACTTGTAGTCAAACATCTCAGATTTACATCTGGTTTTCGAAGATTTGTTGATTTATAAGCTTATTTCTTATGCTGGAAGTATACAATACGTTATAATTTACTGTTTAAGATTAGAGTGAAAGATATTTTTTTTAAAAAAAATCCCTCATAGAGTGAATGTTAACGGTAAAGTTCATCATTCATTTATTTCATAGAATTCCTTCTTTTTTTCAAGAAAAAACTGATAATATCATAAAATATATGGTTATTTAATGAAATAACTGATCATGAAGTATCAAATATTTCATAGAATTTCTAGTTATTCATAAAATAACTGATCATAAAGTATCAAATATTTTAAACAATATCTAGTTATTTCATAAAATATATCATTAAAATAACATTAAAATATATAAAATATTTCATAGAAAATCTAATTATTTCAGGAAATAATTTCTCATGAAATATCCAATATTTCATAGAAAATCTAATTATTTCAGGAAATAATTTCTCATGAAATATCCAATATTTCATAGAATATCTAATTATTTCAAAAATTAACTTACTAAGGTATATCAAATATTTTAAATATTATCAAATTATTACATGAAATAACTGAGCGTGATACATTAGCTGTTTCATAAAATTAAGTACTTCGCATTTTAATGATAACATACAGATTAAGTGAATTATTTTAAAGATACGTCTTTCAATGACTAGATTACATCAACACATTTTCTTAAAAAATATTTAAGCATATTCTAAAAACTTTTAAAAAAACAACAATTACAATTAATTCATTATTCAAGTTAAAACATATATATTTATAAATTTCTTAATGTTGAGTGAGAAAAATAATTTCCTTGATAATTATCTATTAAATCCCATAGTATTCTAGACACAAGTCCTTAAATAAAATTTAATATTACTTTTACATTCAAAAATGTTGAATTGATAAATTTGATATCTAATACAAAAAAAATCGAATGAAATTGTAAACTTTTAAAAAGAGAGTCACATTCTTTTTAGGATTATTTTTGCCCATTTTAATATAATCGTAATAAATAAATAGATTTATAACATAACATTTTTAGTCTAAAAGTAGAAAAAATAAGCACAATATCTTAATAAATGTAGATTTACCAATACCCTTATTCATCTTTCCATTCAATAAAATCAACATTTTCTATTAAATTTAATATTGTTCTAGTAGCAAGACCTTACGCAAAATTTAACATTATTTCGAAAACGCTGCAGCTTAATTAAAAATAATAACTTAATCCCTAAATTTAATATCTAAAATGAAAAAAAAATGAATTAAATTATAAACTTTCATAAAGGAGCCGAATCATTCAATTTATGGCCCTTTTTACACCATTGTTGTTGTTGTTGTGACTAATGGCACTTGCCGTGGGCAAGCCCCGCTGATACATCAGCAGATTTTAAGCCGGAGATATACGTCTCTTGTTTTACAAGTAGCGCCATCTAGGACCAAGAGTACGATATAACTACGCACACGTCACAACCCTTTTTTAGGGGGCAGACTACATTCATGAAAATTCATCCATACATCTCAGATCGTAATTTAGACCTGGAACAGAGAACGATCACCTCTGACCCAGTACCCCCCAGAGGTATTACTCTCGACATGGAGGACTTTGCGACCACGAACAGATTTAACGAGCGCCATTCGCCACACACTCGGGGAATGTTTTGGCCGGTGAGCTTCGAACCCGTAACCTAAGGAGTACGAGTCCAACGCTCTACCAACCAGGCCATCCCGGCCCCTTTTTACACCATCAAATACACAGGGTGTGGCAAAAAAAGAAGAACTCGGACAAATTTATTACATCATATAATAGAAAGTAGTAAATTTCTTTTTACTATTTTTTATTCCTTTTTGCCCACCACTTTAGTTATGATATATTTTATAATGTATCTTTTAGTTTGCACATTGGGTGGGGGATTGGGAGAGATTTCTTACAATGCCAAGCAAAAGATACTATTTTAGAGTAACTTAAGCAAGTAAAACGACAGTATGAAGTTGTTCATTTGCCCTTCACTATGCCTTTTCAAACAGTGTCTAATGCAATCTATCGTTTCAAGGAGCTTGGGAATGATGGTCAAAGTTCAATAGGTGAACAAAACTATATGATGAATAATTTTAATATCCACTAGGTTATCAAAAATCCAGTTCATTGAAATTTGAGGGTTTCCATGAGAAAGATCACTCATGAACTGGGAATAAGTTGCAATGAATGGCAAAAACAGAGCTTGGACTAAAGCTTTACAAGTTTCAAAAAGTTCAGATTCTCAATGATGAAAACAAACTCTTGCTGCTAATAAGACGCCGAAAACCTTTGAAACGGGCTGCAAGTTAGCAATGAGAGAGATTCTTTTTCGTTAATGAAAAGCTCTTTCAAAAGCTCATAGTTCCTAGAATTAAGGATCTAGTCTGCAGACTCTCTAGGCACTTCAACAATTGATGAACAAAAATCCAAAGTCGATCATGGTCTAAAGCGGAATTTGCGCATGCTGCCTAACATCTCTAGTTTTTGTAGTGGGTGCGTTAGAATGAATTAAAAAGTAGACCAACGGAATATTTTAGAAGCTGTTGCATTTTCGTGGAACAAAATGCGCTTCGGCAATGTAAAGTAAGAGTTTCAACAAAACTCAGTACCAGCTCACAAAGCTTAATGCAAGTGGTACAAGGCACATTTGCATGACATATCATCTGGATAATGTCCACAATACTAGCCAAATTTCAATCTCGTGTTTACAGTTATGGTCCATTTTGGATTCAGGAGCTTACTCTAAACGACATAAAAGTTTAGAATCTCTAAAGCAATGACTTCGGTGGGAATGGGATGTATTAAACTAGAAGACTTGCGTCCATTGCTGAAAATTTCAATAAGCGTTTGCGTCGGCTCTACTAAAGCCGGCCACTTTGAAAAAGAAAAACCCATTTATTTATTAGTATAAGCCTACTCTTACTATTATTTCTTATATTTTTAAAATTTATTAATTTTTAATCAAGTTATCTTAAAAATTGGTTTGTCTGGGTTTTTCTGCTGCACCCTGTAATGACAGTTAACAAAATTGATTTATCATATGCCATTTTTAGTCTAAATTTAGGATAAATAAATATAATACCTTTACAAATGTAAATTTAATAATATTTTTTATTGTTTTTATAACATTACTAGCATACAATCTTTATATATAAGAAGTTTTTCAAAGAAAAAAAACGATATCAAAAGGAAAAATTATCTATATAAAAAAATTCCTGATCAGCTTCAATAAGAAAAGTTTTAACCTAGTATTTTCCCCCTGCTGTTAGGTGCCTACTCTAAAGATAATTCTCAACCTGAAGGCCTCTTCAGCCTCCCAATTGGAAGCTCTCGGTGTTGGAAGAGAAAGCTGATCAAATAAAGGAAAGAAAGATTACACTATTAATATAAAGAGAAGAAACGAACACTTCTCGGCGTAGAGTATGAAAGCAGGGCAACCGAACATCTTTCAACAACCATTAAATACATTTCAGCCATCAGAACACGAGCTATCGAAAAAGGAAACGGGGAAAAGTGAAGAACTCTGTTCTGTGCCGCTCCCTTCCAACATTAAGAAATCGATTAGGGAAGAAAGAAGCATTGTTTTCGCAACTCAACAGTTGTTGAGTTTTCTAGGGTTGCATCTGTTGCACTTCCTCTGGATGAACTTCCCCCTCAAGGGCCAAATTTAATTCCTTTCTCGAAATATAGTTTGCCAAAAGTTGACTCTTTTAACTTTTCCCTTATTCAGCTTCTCCTGGGGCCGTTACAGGACGGATGTTAAGATTCCAGAATTGGAAAGTGTCAGAGAAATTTAATTTAAACTCATGGATGATAATTAAAGGTGCAGGTCTTTCGACGTTCATTCTTTAACCAGTTAACTGTGGAATATATTTTTAAAAGTTCCCCACGAGATTAAAAATCAAAATAAAACAAAACGAAGTTATAAAACAGTGCAGTCCCTTCGACACAATAATGATAAATGAATTGTGAAATTCTATATATACTGTTACGTTTTTGTAGCGGGTTCGGATTGAATGGACTTTATTTGAGGACAGCACAAACAAATTTATTTACATCTATTTACAGTTATTTACAGGATGACTTGATAAAGTAAAACTTCAGATAAACACAATCCAGAAGTAATCAGTCACTTACAGCGTAAATGCAAGCCTTACGCACAATAAACACAGACTGCAAAACAGATATCGTATAGCTCAGCAATCAGTAAATCACAGCGAGCTCAATAATACAGCGTTAACAGCAAACGCAAACACAGCTCACTAATCCGCTAGTCTAGCAAAACGCTTCTCTTCCGAGAGGGGAAAAACTGCCGAATGCGGTAGCCCGTCCCTTAATATAGACGGGCGAAAGAACCGCGAAGCTTCGGAAATTACCGAGAGAGATCCAGCGGCTGCCAGACTATTCCTTTCGCCAAACCAACCCAGCCGGCGCCAAGCTCTTTGACGCCGTCGACAATCGCTCTCCTCTCCGGGCTTCCAGCGGTGTTCGCTCGCTTGTAACAATACCTTCATTTCAAAACAAAACTGAAGCATGTTAATTTTTAACATGTGACTTCTGTTGTATTTCGAAAGTTCAAATTATGTTAATAATAGAATAGATGTTCCAATTTACAATTCGACTTTAAATGACAACGACTTCAAACCAAAAAGTTGTCTGCAAAGCAAACAATTGCTAGAAAATAGCTACAGTATATCTAGTAAAAATAAGTACGGTTACGGAAACATCTGAACAGGTGGTTAAAAGCAATCTGAATCATCTCCTGTTGTTAGGCAAGAATTATTGTCTTGTTTCCGTTGTCACTTATCAAAATTTGCGATTCGACTATGTCGGAAATTAATCGATTGGACTCTGAATAAAGCAACAAGAGCTTCAAGTGACTGCTCAAATGAAAGAAAATTGATTTCAGTTCATACGATGTAAAAGGAAAAGCGAAGTTATTGTTTTTTGACTGCAGTGCTTTCAATTTATTAAAAATGAAATATATGAATAATTAAAGCATGCAAAAGTTGTTCTCAAAGTTACGAGATTAGATTGTTCATCATATTTCATTAGAAATAATAGTTTAATAATTTAATTGTAATAATAACTAAATAGTAATAATTGATATAATTTCTATTTTGGAATTCAAAATTCTACGAATATTGGATGATGAAATATGTAATATTTTGTCTAATTAATAACGAATCATATTTATAATCTGAAATAATGAGTTAAAATGTCCATTTAGTTTGCTTGTATAAAGTTAAAATTAACTAATACAGTTAATTTCAATTCCTAGTTACAGGTTTTCCCCGTTTTCCATTTCAAACCCTATATTTTAGATTTGAAAAAGGAAAGTTTTCAGAAAAAAATTTAAATCAAACAATAAATGATTAGTTGATTAATTTTCTTTAGTGAATTTAATGGATGCATTTTCATTCAATCAAAATTCAATTTTAAACAATGTTTTGATTTTTTTGCATTCATTTTGTTTATTCCTATTGATTCACCACACTTTTATGCAAAAAATTACATAACAATAATGTAATGTTAGATTTATTATTTTATTATAATATTTCGTACTGTTATCATGTAAATTAACAAAGCTAAAATGGTGTTTCTACTATTTTTTATTATTATTTAGAATGCTATTGCATGCTTTATTTCTAAATAAATAAAATTAAGAACTTTACGTAGCTAACCCTACAACAACATACATGAAAGAATGCAAAAGAAAGATACCCATATCCTTTATTATCGGTGGTGTCTCTGTTTTATTGTCTGAGGAATAAGAAAATGAAATTACAGTATCGTGGGTGACGACGTGCAATTACAAATAGATTATATATACAATTAGATTTCCTTGTCTATATGATATCATGGGGTCTCTCTCAATCAGGAAAGATTGGAAAAAATCAAAAATAAGAGAACATCCACACGAACCGTCATCATGTCTACTATCAACGACTAAAAATAAAAGAGTATCCATAAAAACCTTCATCATGTCTACTATTTGCGCCACTAAAATATATTTATACTAAATAATTATTAATAAAAGAGGAAAAACAAAACATCTCTCTTAATATACAAATGATAGAGATTTTCGAAATTATGTATAGTAAATTTTTCAGAATTAAATAATATTTATGCATTTTATATCTGCAACACAAAAAAATTTCAAGATGTCACTAGTAGTCGCATTCTAATACAATAACGGCGAGTTTGATTTAAGCAAATATACCGTATGAATGTATTACTTTCGTTTCCTTTTAAAATATGATTTAAATTATGTTTGTGATAAATATTAAAATATTTACTACAAAATACAAATGATTCTACGACATCATCTTGGTGCATATAACAGTGATGTTATTTGACATAAGCAGATATTGTTTGTCAACGTATTTTAAAACGGTCCGTGCTTTTGCGCATGCGTGTGGATGGGTTTAATTCGTCAAAATAGAGATGAAAGTAAAAGAAGAAAGGAGAGATGTTTAAATTTAGCAATAAATTCAGATTACTCGTAGACTTATGTGGCATAAACATCGCAGATAATTCACAATACTGTAAGAAAAAGATGCTAATTCACAAGAAAATATTTGTGAGCAATGTTTATTCACTGTAAGAGACATAAATATGAAGCTATGATGAACGAATGAAAGATTTCTGTTCTTAAAAATTGGTAATTTACTTTTTTAACAAAATAATAAAAAAATATAGGTTTAATTTTTTCTATAAATTATTGAATATTTTAAGAATATTCAGAGAATAATATCAGTAGGTAATCAATATTTTACTCTATTTGATACATTTTTTTTCATTTAAGAATTTGCTAAAAACGTTTTAACGTATTAAAAATATTGGAAATATTATTTTTAAAATACATTATAATTTTAAATGTATAATTTAAAACATTTTTATAAATATTATTTACGATTTTTTAATTAAGAATACTATTATTTTAAAGATTTGAATTAACCATATAAGCAATCAGTACGCAATTTTGAATTAAAATAAAGAGATGAAGTTTCATATATCTCATATATATGGCGCTGTCAGTGAATTTTAACGAAATCTAATACATTTTTTTAATCGATGCAACAACTATGTAATATCACGCCACAATCTCATAATTGTATGACAAAAGAATGATACAATACACTATTTAAAGAATTTGAATACTTACAGCATTTTAGCTAAATGCTACCACAGGCTATTTGCCTTTAGCAATGCTTAGAATAACAAAGTAATTTTATTATCTGGAAGTGAAGAGATAGTGTCCTGGAGAAATATTGTGTTTATTTCCCCACATGATCGGAACTTAATGGGACCCTTTCCACTAAATACGTCCCCAGGGTAGATTTACCCACCCCTTTTATTTGTCCCTGATGCTGCATGCCTCATTGGTAAAGAAAAACTTTGGATACCAAATTTCTAGTCTTCTTCCCAATAGCAATGAAGTATATAAAACTAACTTATTTCGATTGGCTCCCTTCTAAAGACAAAGTAACTTTTAGTATATTGAATACAAAATGCATTAAATACAAATTAAATTTATTAAATACGAATGAAATATATAAAATACAAATTAAATATATTAAATGCAAGTTAACTTTAGTAAATACAAATTAAATATATTAAATAAAAATCAAAACTAATAAATACAAAGTAAAAATATTAAATGAAAATTAAACATATTAAATACAAATTAAATTAATTAAATATAAATTAAACATATCAAATACAAATTAAATTGATTAAATACAAATTAAATATGTTAAATGAAAGGTAAATTTATTAAATACAAAACAAATATATTAAATACAAATTAAATATGTTAACTAAAACGTAAATTTATTAAATACAAAACAAATTTTTTAAATATAAATTAAATTTATTAAATACAAATTAAATATATTTAAATCGCTGCGTTTTTGAGTCATCACGTTTCTTTGCGAACAAAATAGCTGACATGCAAACGATAAAAAATTTTTGAAAGATTTGAATTCATATTTGAAGAAAATATTGAAAAAAGACGCATGTAGGTAATGAACATTTTAGTTCAAAATTTGATTGAAATTAAATTAATTTCAAGAAATTAATAATTTTATAAAAGAAACCTGTACTTATGAACTAATCATAATCCATGGGCAAACAATAATGACGGAAGAGCTTATGAGCCAACGAGTTTTTGCTTGGAATTAAATAAAACCCTTAACTAAACTACAATGGTGAATTCGGTGATGTTTATCTTAATTTTTAATGATGATGCTAATGAAGTGTCCGCTTTACAAAGGAAAGATGGGTGCAGTAGCTTTTGAGTGTATGGACCGCTGAGCACACGGTGACAGAAGTCTGGCTTCTTGCTCATGTGAAGATGACACACACTCTTCACATTCACTTACACAGTCTTTTTTTAGAGGGAAAAACATTCATACACCTCACAGAAAAAGCACAGAGCAACTATTCCCTGACCCGGACTCGAACCCGGAATGCGCAGGTCACGAGGAAGATGCGCTGCCTCTGTACCAGGACGATGATTTAATTTTTAATACTTATATTAAAAAGTGAGAGTTTAAAGAAATTTCTAAAATCTAATAAATTAAGTTAAACTTCAGAATGCCGGCATCCTGGCACAGAGGCAGCGCATTTTCCTCGTAATTTGGGTGTCCCGAGTTCGAGCCCGATCAGGGTATGATTGTCCGTATATTTGTTGTTGTTGTTGTGACTAATGGCACTTGCTGTAGGCAAGCTTACGCTAATACGATCCGCAGATTTTAAGCCTACGAAATGCGTCTCTTTGTTTTACATTAGCGCCATCTAGGGCCAAGAGTAAGACTTAGCTACATACACGTCACAACCCTTTTTAGGGGGAAGACTACATTCATGCAAATTCATTCATACATCTCAGATCGTAATTTAGACCTGGAACAGAGGACGATCACCTCTGACCCAGTAACCCCAGTGATATTACTCTCGATATGGAGGAATTTGCGACTACGAACAGATTTAACGAGCGCCATTCGCCACACATTCAGGGAATCTTTTGACCAGTCCCCAAGTCCATCCATGCTCTATCTGTAAGGTGTGTGTGAATGTGCCTCCCCTGCAAAAAGGAGCTGTGCAAGCGAATGTGATGAGTGAGTAGCAAAAGTGGTGCTCTTGGCCTTAGTTGGCGCTACTACAAAACAAGATACGCTGATTAGGCTTAAATCGCTGACTACCTCTACGAGCTTAGACATGGTAAATGCCATAAGAAACAATTAAACTTCAGAAGGAAAGACATTTTTTTAGATAGTATATTGATTATTTCATACAATTACTAGAAATCACACTACGGGCAAAAAATAAGAGGGGAAAAGGCCTGAAACTAGAAAAAATATTCACCAAAACCTTTCTACATCCTAATTTAGAATTCGAGTTTCGAAATGCATCGACTACCACTGTACCAAATTTCAAGTCATTCTAAAATGAGATAGGTTTGCATGACAACCATTTGCATACGCACTCATACACAAACATTTCCTTGTATAAGACAGCAAGACAGAAAACAACAATGAAAAATGACAAAACCGCTTAAGCAATTTAAAATATGTCTTCGTGAACTTATTTCTTTTAAAAATCGATCGTTTCTTCAGAATGCACTTTCTGTTTTCATTTCTGGATGTTTATTATTATTATTATTATTTTATTTCAGAAATTTAAATTCAAAATTTTCATTTTGATCCTTCGAAAACTTTTTCCATTAATTCCGATTGTTTCCAAAACTTTTCTTATATCAAATCTCGTTGATCCAATAATTTGAAAAAAAGAATTTAACGCCGTAACTATCAAAACTGACAGAAGACTAAACAAATTTTTTAAAAAGAATTCTCTCGAGGAGAAAATTCAGGAAGATAATTCTGTGTTTTAAAAAAAATTCTAAATAAAATCGTTTGCAGCTAAACATAAAAGGAGAAAAAAAGGAACTTTAACTTTAAATGCAAGCAATTCGTCTTTAACAGCTGTTGGAATTTGTCGACTGTTCTTTATTATGCATATGGACTCAGGAATATAAAAGGTTTTCAGAGAAATTTTTCATTTATTATTTTTCTCATACAAAAAGTCTGAATTTTGGATTGTCAGAAGAAGTTAGATCTGTTTATATTTTATTTCTTAAAAGCCAATAGCATTTCTTAGAGGAATTTTTGTTTTCTATGTTCTTTTTCAGATAGTTAATTATGAAGGTAAAAAACTGGAGAATTTTAAAAAAGGGGGAAAAAAGTTGTTATGGAATTTTTTCATATATTTCATTAAAAAAAGGTTATAATTGAAAATTCACATTTAATCATAATTTGTAAAAAGTCATCATTTTTATAAAAAAATTATTATTTATTTTATTAAAAAGGCATGAAAATTCATCTCCAGATGACAGTAGTTGTATAACTTTATTTTTAAGCATATTGTATGCGTACATAAAGCTGCTTATTCAAATCCTCCGTGGTAAATCTTATATCTGAAATAGTGAAATTTACATTAACTATGAGCGGCTTCAAAGGGGCTTTGAATTATACAGTTCACCGATATTTAGTTAGACATTCTAAAAAGGGACAGAGGGGTCAGCACGGAGGTTTAAAAGCAAAGATTCGTCAAATCTCAAGTTTGAATTTTTCAACGATTATACTTCCTGCTATCCTATATTAATCCCCTAGGAGGGGGCACCTCGAAATGAGGATGAGATGCTTCCGGCATGATGGGTAGATCTCTTCACCCTGGAGGGTGCACTAATAGATGGGGGTAGGCTCCTCCCATTGATGACGATACGTACTTCCTTCCGGAAGGGCTGTACCATGACCGGTGATGGCCATTAGGACAGTCATTGTTCCCGCCTATGTTGCTGTCGTGGAGGTCCGATCATTCAGTCTTATTGGTTTAAATCCGTTTGTCTTCTGGCGGCTTGGAGAGTCTGGTATGACTTACTTCCTCCTATAGAATTTTTTGACGATTTCTCCTTAGAAAAGACAATTCTTTATCGTATCCAACAAAATTACCAAATTTAGGTGTACAGACTGTGAATCTTCGATAAGACTGTGAAAGCCTTATTAAATATAGTTACGAAATATGAATAGAATTTAGTATGAATTTAGAATTTTTTCTGAATCTATCATGTCATATTCGATGGCTATTTTTGGACAATTAATCTCTGATATTCAGCTAATAATACTCAAAACTCAAATTTTTGCTTTGAATGGGTCTTTTCCAATCAATTAACACCAAAATTTGACACAAAATTTACAAATGTATTCACAGAATTAGGCGTCAAATTTCATTTATTTAAGTCATTGCGATTATGAATTATCGCATTTACATGCTTGTGAAAAAACAGACGGACGGATAATCAGTCACCTTATTGATAGATTTGTTTCTAAATCTGACAGATATTCACATTTTAGATGTCAAATCTGTTTATCGAATTGAATTTCTACTTATCGCTTTATTTTTAGTTCTTGATTTAATTAAATTCGGCCAGGCGTAAAATTTGAAAGAAATCTACAGTGTTGGTGTAAAGAATATAAATCAAATTTCATATGTCTAACTCAAAATTTTATTGAATTATCGAGTTCACAAATAGACCGAAAAACAGTCAAAATGATTTTTTTTTTTTTTTTTTGTATTTATAAAGATTTGAAAAGTGGCGATTCATCAAAATATCGAATTCGAATTTTTTAATAAATACAATACTTTCTCTAAATGTCGTTTACGAGATATGAAGAGAAATGCATTAGCAAAAACTTAGTAATTGAAAATGTATTTAATATTCTTAATTTTAAATAGCAACAAAATGAGGATATAAAATATCTTTGCAAATATGGACATTTTCTTCTTATTTTGTTGAAAATTTCAAAAGAAACGAGGTTGTTCCTAGAATGGAATGAGTGTAGAATATCAATCTCCATCCGAACTTGAAAATTGTTTAATTTTTGTTGAGAATTCCTAGCTACTGTTCTTCTATCTATTCAAAAATAAAAATTATAGAATGTGCTGCCATCTACCGTCATAATTCTCAACTAATGTTTTAAAAGTGTAAAGTGGCTTAAAAATTAATCTGTCAGAAGTATGAATTTAGAATTACAATAAGATTTTTCTATGGAATTAAAATAGCAAATAAAGAATATTTATTACCTTTTTAAAATGTGTATGCATTTCAAATAATTATTTACTCATTTAAAATTCAGTACAAAATTGTCTGATAACATTCATTCTGTCTTCTCGTACATTGTATCGTCTAAAAAAATCTCTACAATATGTTGAATTTCTAGATTTAAGACAAGCTTGGTCTTTGGCTTTTACATAAAATTTGTCGATTTCCGTCAGGTATTGAATGTAATACATTATTAGGAAGTATATCTATCTGCTTATCTAAGTAAGTATCTGCTTACTAAAACATAAGAGAAAAAGAAATTTGATGCGATTAAAGTATCAATATTTATCAAATTTTGAATTGAATCTGTCAAATATTTGACCTCTAGTGATTTATATTTCCGTATAGAGGACATAATAACTCAAAAGTGCAATGATTTAATTTCTAAAATACGAAGTGATTTGTTTTGCGTGTTATTAAAATTGGAGCGCTATGAAAAATCGTCTGAAAAAAATGGCGTTTATAATGCGTACATGGTTTTCCTTTTCATACTATGTAACACTAAACGCTAATTTGTGGGATACCAAAAATATAAATCTGGACAATCATGGCATTCTTATTATACCTACAGAGTCAGCAATTTTATGCAGGGGAGAAAGGAAGGTGATAATCATAAACTAGCAATAATACATTTGGAATAATCGAACGCTTGGAATGCAACAATAACATAAGCATGAACTATAATGGAATTCTAAGGACCATCACCGGTCATGGTACATCCCTTCCCGTAGGAGACATGTACTGTCATCGAAAACGAATAGCTAAACTCATACCTCTATTATGTCCACTAGTGCAACCAGAACTACCCAGCATGTTTAAAGCATCACATAACTATAACTGAGGCAATCCCCATTGGGGGGAAGGGAGTATAAATCTTTTTTAGAGCACATGCAATAAGGTTTCGCTAAGATTACCATCACTGATCCATAAAGAAGTTTTTCAAAAATATCCTCACAAAATCTTTATATCTAAAGCTCTCTGTGAAATTTTTTGACGGAAACACGACAGCTGAGCATAAATCACTCATTGTTATAGTTGGGAGAAAATCATTTATTTCTTTTGTAATAACATGAAATCTTTCATACACATCAAACCAGGGGATCAACAGCCCAGACAATTCAATTCATCATGCGTGTCATGATAGATTTTCGTTTCGTTCGGAATGATTGCCGAAGAACATCTCTAGAACTTGTAAACAGCGAGTGAGAATGAAATATCATTTTTCTCACGTCGCCTTTAGATAGGTTTCACGTATTCTAACAAATAATACTTTTATCATATACTTTTTGTAATATTTTCCCTGAAAAAAATGTATTTCAAATAGGTCTTTCGTGCTTTTTTATATACTTGATGATATATTGAAACTAAGCTGAGTTGAATGCAATGGAAAACAACAAAAATGATGGATAACATCTTCCACTTTTAGAATATAATAATTATGTATTATGTTATATTAAATCCATAATTTTTCGTAAAAAATATCTTAAATAATTACCGATATATTATTGAGTGAATATTGATTAATACAATACGCTTTTTCCCGATCAATACACTAAATAATCAAAATAATCTGTGATATAATTTGAAAATTAACAAATCCTATACGCCCTCGATGATCAGATATTTGTTCATAATATTAATAACATCAATGTAGTAATATAATGTTAAAAACATCAATGTCAACATTAATCACATCAAACAACTTTTACGGCAAATGAAAATATTTTAAATCACATTGGCGCGATAAACAAAGTTCTTGGCTAAGAATAGGCGAGAAATTTATAAGCAAGGAATGTAAAATGGCGGAATAAATTTTGCGAAATCGTTAAAGTTATTGAGAGTGGTGTAATGGTGGATTCAAGTATTCAACTTAAGGCAATGATTTCCTGATTTTCTTTCTTTTATTAAAATAGTCAAAATAGTTTCGTGTTTTTTCATGCTTTTAACTTATTAATGATTTATTTTAAGAATGTTTTTTTAGATATACCTTTATTCTTATTTATTTATTCGTTGTCATTCATAATTGTATATAATATTTTGGAAATAGATATTCAATTTTAGAAATATTCTTGTGACTAGTATGTGTGTGTAGCCTGATCAATTATATTTGATTAAGTATTGATATTTTCCATGAATATTAACATTCAGATAATTTGCTTTTTAAAAAACTTATTTATTTTCAGGTAGAGCAATAAAATATTTTAATCGATCTGCTTTTGATCCCCTCTCAGCACGGTGACCTTGGGCAGTTGTCTAGTTCGAAAGTCATCATTAAGAAGAAGGTTTAGAAATTAGAAATCCTCATGCGATATTAGAAATCTGATAATTAGAAATCATCATCTGAAATTAGAAATCTGCTGATTATAAATTTACCATTGAATTGAAGGCTTCGAAATTAGAAATCTTGTGATTAAAAATTTATCATTGGAATGAAGGTTGTGAAATTAGAAATCATCCAGGGAAATTAGAAATCTGATAATTAGATTTCTTATACATAATTGAATTCAAAATCTGCTGATTAAAATTTATCATTGGAATGAAGGTTGCGCAATCAGTAATAATCAAGGAAAATTAGAAATCTGATAATTTGATTTCTTATACATAATTGAATCCAAAATCTGCTGATTTAAAATTTATCATTGGAATGAAGGTTGCGAAATCAGAAATCATCAAAGGAAATTAGAAATCTGATAATTAGATTTCTTATACATAATTGAATCCGAAATCTGCTGATTAAAAATTTATCATTGGGATGAAGGCTACGAAATTAGAAATCATCCTCCAAAATTAGAAATCTATCCTTGTGGTGAAAACTGCGAAATTAGAAATCTATCATTAGAGTGAAAGTTACGAAATTTGAAAAATGAAAATAATGTTCTAAATCATATTGGAAAAAGTTGTATTTTGTGACGTTTGTCATTACTGAAGGGCAAAAAGAGCGAGAGATCAAAGGCGAATAGATATATCAATGCTGTCAAATTAAAAAAAAAAACTCGTATAGACAAATTTGAAACTCAATTAGATGCTGAGAGATTCCATTGTGTTTTTTCACAGAGATTATTTATAAATAAATAGCTTGAGATATCTCCCGAAAATAAAGAATGTGATGTAGGATAGGCCACCATTGAGCCAGCGAGTGATTATAAAATTTATTGAGGAAAAGAAGTGATGAAATTCAGTCCAGGATGGGAATATGACTTAGAATATTATTTTCATCGATTCTTCGGTTTTCCTATGTATTTTAAATACTTTTCTTGTACATAATTGAATACCCATCCTGAAATACACATTTCAAAGCATTATATTAATTGTTTTATACAGTATTTTTTTAATTTGCTGTTCAATGTTTTGCGTCTAATTCAGTAAAGCACAATAAATAATGCACACTCAAATACACTTACCTTTTTTTTTGAGTTATTAAATATCAGAGTGCTTTAAAATGCAAATTTTAATGTTCACTCAGATAGAAATAGCTTAAATACAAGAAATGAAATTCATTTCGCCAAAGAAAATTAAATTTAGCCTTTTCCTATATGTAAGAATCTTATCCAAATGAAGAAAAATAAGAAGGCTATAAATGTCAAACATTTAACAAATAACAAAAAATCTCAATCGTTAGCAAGAAATAAATTACCCACTTCAGAAGCCTCTAAAATATGTTCTATTGGTCCAAATGTGATAACATTTGAACTAGAGTATTCAGATAATGCGCTTTGCAATTATTAATTTAAAAATTTAGTACATAAACTTACCAACAGATGCCAATGTGACACAAATGGTATTTATGTGCTTATATTTAAAATGTGAAACAATTTGCGTTACAGTGCAGGTCTGTTTACCATTTTACTTTGGATAACAAGAGGAAATCAGTTTCTTCTCTGTTCGTCCTTCCTGCGTTGCAAGAAAAAGCGCTGCTGGTGAAATTTTTCCATCAGAACCAAAAAAATTCGTTGCAGCTCTAAAGAAATTTCGTCATATGAGGCAGATACGAAGAGGTCCAATTTTTCCCAGGTGCCTTACGCAAGATGAGGCAGAAATTTGAAAAACTGGGAAACTGTGCATTTTTCCAGGTCGAGGACAAAAAAAAATCTCATCTTTCAGCGCCGAAAATGTTGCGACCGAACTCGTTTAAGCCAGAAGTCAGTCACCACATAATAGGGTGAGTTTGTTAGTTGTTTCCCATCTTCTAAATATACCGTATTTAATTTTACGAAATATCGTACTGCAGGTTTGCATTTTTATCCATACAAAATCAAGTCTGTATACCTGGAGCAAGATGGAGACTTAGAGATCCGTAAAACTTTCGTACTTCAGTTCCTTCCACGAATGGTAGTTGACACAACTTGGCCATGAAACATTCTGTAGAGTGATGAGACCTACTTTTGCCTCAATGGTCAAGTTAACATCCACAACTGTCGAATTTGGACAGAGGAAATGCCTTACGTTTTCCAGTAACAACCCTTGCATCCTGAAAAAGTGAAAGTATGGTGTTTTACAGCTATTTTTATAATGGAACCGTAATTCTTTGAAGAGATAACTTCAAATGGAATCCAAGCCAGTTCCATCACGGGATAACAATGCTGATATACTGATGGATTTTGTAATTTTAATTCTTCTACAGCGTGGATTCCTTCAAAACATCATTTTCCTGCCGGATAGTCCCCACCTCATATAGATCGTCATGTAAAGTGATTGTTAATACAGCATTTCACAGAAGCACGAGTTATCAGCCGTCACTTCTCAGTAGCATGGCCTCGTCGCTAGCCAAACTCCTTTCGATTTTTGGTTGTGGGTTTCTTTGAAGGTAAATATCTATCATCAAAGACCTTAATCTCAACCGGATATAAAGGACAAGATTCGACACCATATTCTTAATATTCTAGCAGATTCACTGCGGCCATCTATAGAAAATATGGTTCACCGATTAGAGCAAGTTGTTGAAAATCAAGGAGGCCATATCAAGGAAATACAATTTTACTTTATTTAACAATTACAAACGTATTAAATGGTTTTATATGTATGAAAACGCCATCCAGCAATGAATTTCTGTACTTTTATTATTTAATAAATGTAAAATGCATCAGCTCAATAATCTGCTGTTCAAATTTTCTCATTTGGACCAATAGAACGCATTTCAGAGCCACCTGAAATAGATAACTTATTTTTTGATAGCCCTGTACAACGCGAAAGTTTAGCAAGCGGAAATGGAAATACGAGATTAATACGATTGCAGACGGTACAGCGAATAATTAACTTGGAACATCTGAATTTTGTCAAACGATAAACAATTTAATAATGATCAAATAAAAATTTTAAAATCTTTTCTAAAACCTTAAGTTTATAAAAAAAAATATTATTCTATTCAATGGAAGGTTTATTTTATCTTGTAAATCTAAGTAAGTCAAGAAATGAAAACGATAATAAATGTTCAAAATGTAAAGATACGAATAAGCGAACAAATGATGCTTTTATATGAAACCTAAATTTAGAATTTCTTCAGTCAAATCTCCATTATATATTAGGTAATATTCCATTTTTATATAAACAATTAATCATTAGATGGGAGTTTTTTAGTGAAATATTTATTTATGTTTGTATACAACGTTGAAAATGCAATCTAAGAATTTGAAGTTCTCCATATTTATTTCTGCTATCTATGCAACAGTTTGTGGTCAGATTTAAAAAGAAAGTTGTGAGTTCGGAAAGATCGCTGTTACTAAAATTTCATTTTGCTGAATATTCATCTTTAATGCTCATTAGATGTTATTAGCTATATTCATTTATATCATATAAAAAGTGCATTATAAAAATGTGAATTGAAAATGCAATAAATAATAATCAAATAAAATTTATTAAACACTTTTCAATTTCTTATAAATATCACTTATAAATAATTTATATACAACAGTTAATGAATAAAAATAATTACCGTTAATGAAAAAATGTCCTAAAACAATAATAAATAATGTTAAAATATATTTTAAGGCAATGAAGTATCAAAAACCGGTAAATGTATGGAATAAATATTTTTGAAATAGCCTAATATCTGAAAGATCCATTTTAAAAAAACTTTCAACAAAAGCATGTAACAAAAATCATTGGTTATTTCAAAGATATGCGAGTCTAAAAAATTAAAAATATATATAAATTAAAATCTTATCCATTAAATATATCAAGAATCTCTCAATAATTTAGCACCTGAATAATTTAAAACAATAGTATAAAATTTAAGAGAAATTAATGAAGATTAATAAATATTAATAAAAAAAGATTAATAAAGATATTCATAAATTAAATATTTCAAAAAAATAATTTAGATTTGTATTCTTGTAGAACTAATATCGTCGTGTTGAAACAATCCATGAATCCTTTGCTGGTATCTTTTTTGAATGGGCTTTGTTGTAGTAGATAAAGCATCCGATATGAAATCCTTTCTAACTGGGTTTTGCCGTATTAGATGACATCCGATTTGAATTCCTTTCTGAGTGCGTTTTGTTGTAGTAGATAGCATCTGATATGGAAGCCATTCTGAGTACGTGTTGTTGTAGTAGATAACATCTGATATGGAAGCCATTCTGAGTACGTTTTGTTGTAGTAGATAAC
>JAOUZG010052488.1:27043-57078 GCA_026289955.1 Argiope argentata | reverse complement strand
ATCTGATATGGAAGCCATTCTGAGTACGTTTTGTTGTAGTAGATAACATCTGATATGGAAACCTTTCTGAGTACGTGTTGTTGTAGTAGATAACATCTGATATGGAAATCTTTTTGAATGGGCTTTGTTGTAATAGGTATGATATATGATAAGATAGTCACTGTATGAATTGAATAGTCTCTTGGTGAAAACGATAAATAATGAGAGTCAGCTGTCCAGAAAGATTTGTTTTTCTGACTATACCGAATTTTTTTAAAATAACTCAGACTTTATCTAGAACTATAGGATCATAATCTCTGCCAATGTCCTTGGGAACAGGTGGTAGTGCTCTGGGATTGACTAGGGTGGGATCTAGTTCAAAATAAAATGGAGATGCCCTCCCGCTCTTAGAATTGAATGATTCTTCCATTTTCGGTGTCTGTTCGTTGCCAATTTTGATTAGATGCACTCCTAAATAAATAGTGATCACAGCAGCTGGAAGTTCAGTGATGATTGTGACATTGAACAAGTAGGACATGTACAGACAGACTGCAGTCACCATGAGACCCACGGTTATGAACAAGATGCCACAGCGCTTCAACAAAAGATGATGCATATTGACTCCATCGCAGCCTGTGGAAGAAAAAAAAATATTTGAAATTTAAAAGTTTATAAATATCAAATAGCATTCATAAATAAACATTGATTGTTTTTCTTTCAAAGTGATTAAATATGCGGTTCATTTTAGATAATATTTAACATCTGTGATCTGTTTCGTTCATCTCTCTGTATTAGAAGCTGCGCTTAAGTAGAAGAGATTTTGCTATAACAGTATTCTTACAAGAAAATTCATGAACAAAATTGATGAAACGTAAGGTATGGTGGCAATAATATGATATTTATAAAAGAGCTATTTCTACCATGACTTTCTGTTATACTACCTGTACTTACCGTTGTATTGAATTGGATAATATTATTAACACGTTCACTGCCATGAATCAGATCCTCTAACTAGATAACTTCTTTACAAAGGAATCATCTAATTAGATCATAGATAAGAAGTATGAGTGAATCATACAGCTGTCAAAATGATTCATCTGTTTTTATTTCAAGTCTATTGAAAATAAAACAGCATGTTTCTCCATTTCATATTATGTATGACCAATAATGCTATTTTTTTCAAATTTGAGACTTTATTCCTCAAATGTGAATGGCTATTCATGATTCAAAGTAATGTTCGGCGCTAGCTACAATTTTTTTTAGGGGGGGGGGCGCAATTGTCAGATACCATCTCGAGAAAAAGATGCGTATTTTGCGACAAGGCGCGAATTGGTCCCTTTTTTACTACTTCATAAGAGTAGAAATATTAATCAACCAGGCACTGGGCCATTGATCGAAGAAAATGGTAATCGAAAGGAGCAATGTCTGGAGACTATGAGAGAGGGATAAGTCTTCCCATTTTAGCTTTGAAAAGTATGTCTTCAGCGGTACTGAGAGAATGATTCTGGAAACACTGATAGTAATTTGAAATTTAATAAGTCAAAATTGGAAAACAATGTGAAACTAATACTCTAGTAGTTCAACGAAGAAGAAAAAACAAGTAATATTAAAAAAATTAAGTCAATTCCTTCTCAGATCAACAAAGAAAATATTTATTTTTTTTAATTTTTTTATTAAATAACTAAAATTAATATACAAAAAAATTATGTCTGGCTAAAATAAAATCACGTTAGTATCCGTTGAAAATAAATCAGAGCATACTGCGCATGCGGGAATTTTCAACGCCAATTGAAGCAATGCAAAATTTTGAATTTTCTACGCCAGATTAGTTAACGAAATTCAGTCTAAAAATTTTTATTTGAATTTATTCTGTTTTATTTCAATTCAGAAGCCTTTCACAGTGAATACGAAAAATCTATTCATTAACAATATTTAATTTTAAATTCATCAAACACTAAGAAAATAAATAGAATCGTTCTAAATAATCGGTCTAAAACATCTTTAAGCCTAACTTCATTAGCGTGGGAAAAAACAAAATGAAGTCTTACTCATTTGGCGGTGGGGAATAACGATTTTTGATTGGAAAGATAGTTTTTAATAAAATAATAAAAAATAAACTAAATTAATGAATTTATGTTTGAAAAAAAATGTAACATAAAGTGTCATCCATTACAATTTTTTTTTAAAAAATGTATTTGAACTTGAGTGGGCGAATAAGAAGTACTTTATTAATGATTGAAAAAAATTGAACAAGATTCATATAGGGAAAGTGTGAACTAATAGTAGAAATTGAATAAAAGATTTCTAAGGAGGATTCTAGATTAAAAAATATTTTATTTATTGGGAAAATAAAAAATCAATTCATATATAAAAAATATTTTGGCCATTCTTGTTTTAAAATGTGAAAAAAGTGCTCTAATTATTACTTCAAAAAAATTTTAATAGATAAAGAAATTATGGAATGCAGAAATTTTAATTTCTAAATTTTTTCAAAGTACGTGAGTATTTTTTTTTTAATATTTTTCACAATTCACTAAATTCTGTTTAACGTACAAAGCAAATATCAGAAAAACGAGATTTACTCCCCCCCCCTAATCCATCGTTTTCTTATGAGCGTTGTCAGAAATATGGCTAAGGATAAATACGTACAAAAATTGTCTATAGGAGAACAAAATAATAAATTTTCTTTACATAAAAATTTAAAATTCCGGCTTCTTGATGCGCTGATTCACCATATAAAAATTTTGCAACCCCGGGGAAAACACATTATAAAGCCCCAATTCTAATAACTGGTCAATTCATTCTCACAATTCCACGAATTTTTAGTATGTTTTTTTTTATTTTAATTTTTCAGTAACTTTCACAAAAAAGAATTTAAAATCGTAAATATGATGGAAAAATTTACTAAAACACGATTCTAGAGATATTAGGCACATGTATATCAATATTTTCTTACTTATAATTAAAAAAAATTATTATTGTAAATTCTAAAAAGATAATACATTTTAACAAATATAAAAATAGAAATTAATGTTTCTAAAACCTATCAAATAGCATATAATAAGTTAAAATAAATATAAGAATTATACCGAATAATTTTATTTATATAAAATAAATAGATCACGCTATAAATAATGAATAATTATATTTCAAGTTATCTATTAATGCTAATATCTAATAATTCAAAATTCCTATTGCAATCTTATCTAAATATTTCATAAAATTGTGTTTCTTATATATTTATGCATTTGGCAACTCAGATAACAGCATTCTTAAATCTGTCTGTCTGAGATCCTTTCCTTTCAGACCAGTGCCTCTTGGCGCCTAATTTGCTTTTGTCTGCAAACCACCTGAAGATAAATTTGTCTAGACATCATTTAAAGGAATACGAACATTTTCTTTTTATAAACATAGATATCACAGACTTCGAATGATGAAACGGCTCTGTATGCATTCCATCTAAATGAACTGATAGACAATCAGACAGTTTCCCATGGATTTCAAATTAGTATTTCATTCGCTATAATATTTAAAGGATGCACATAACAGTAAGATATAATAAGATGCATAGACTAGAGGGACGATACTTATCAATTACAATGATTCTCATGAAACGATTTAGGGAAAATTTTAGAATATCATCACGAAAGAATCGGTACATAAAGTAGGAAGGCACCCTCTTTCGAATATTCAAAAAATAATAATAGTGGTAGTAGTACTTACAAAATATCATGATAAAGACAGAAAATAATAACACAGTCAAGTATTTTAAAATTCACCATTGAAAATGCTCCCAATTCAAGAGCACACTTACTCGAAATTTAAAATTCGGATAATGTGTTAGATTTGGAAAGTATCGAGATATCCAAGAAATAAGATACATAAAAATGCTATCGGTGACCTAAAGAGTTAAGTCACATATTTCCAAAGAGAGCCACTTCATAATCATTAGAAAGTTTACCATTAGAAGGCGATAACTGTGTGTTTCCTCTAACTCTTACCTTGTTAAAGTTTGTGAGAAAAATATGCATTCGAACTGTAGTCCCCGATTTCATTATCCACCATGCCATCAGGCCACCAGAAGAAATATTATTACACTAATTGAAAGGCTGATGGTTAAAAGATCAACGAAACTCTGATTCTAATGTAATTCTTGGATTTCTATAATCCACAATATTTTAAACTCTAAAAAATTAAGGTTAATTTCTCTTAATAACTGATTTGATTATATTGACTGTTAGCGCTTAAAATTTATATGATTCATTGGGCTCATAAATAAAAAAAGAAATAGTTTGAAAATAGAATTTGATATTCACTAATGTGCATCAAATATTCACGAAGCCGGTGTCCTGGCAGAGGGGCAGCGCGTCTTCCCCGTGATCTGGGCCTGACGGGTTCGAATCCCGGCTGAGGCAAGATTGTTCTGTGTCCCCTCTGTGAGGTGTGTGATTGTGCCTCCCCCTGTAAAAAGGGATGTGAAAGCGAATGCGATGAGTGAGTAGCAAAAGTCGTACTCTTGACCCTAGTTGGCGCTACCACAAAACAAGAGACGCTGATTAGGCTTAAATCGCTGGCTATCTCATCGAGCTTGTCCGAGGCAAGTGCCATAAGAAACAACAACAACAAATATTCACTACCTCTTCTCAGAAATGACAAATACGAAACTGTATTAGAATGCAACAACATCGATACATCAATTCTTCGAACTTAAAGAGAAAATTGTCAGCAAAACACTCATAAGAGCACTCGAGGGAAATTCCAGAATCAA
Organism: Argiope argentata; assembly: GCA_026289955.1. Classification (NCBI taxonomy): domain Eukaryota; kingdom Metazoa; phylum Arthropoda; class Arachnida; order Araneae; family Araneidae; genus Argiope; species Argiope argentata. Next base: position 52,331 of record JAOUZG010052488.1, on the reverse strand, counting down.
GCATGATTTAAAACATTTGTTCTTAATGTTTTTGAACCATTATCCAAATAAACGGTGAGCATACAATGTCCAACTTATCTGCTCCAGATTAATAAATTTTGACCTTGGCCACCTCTATATTTTCCATTTTGAATATAAAACTGACAAAAAAATTTTTTTTCTTTCTCTTAATTTCTTTGATTATAGAACCAACTTAAATTCCACAAAAAAATTTCAAAGGATGAAATGAAACCTTGGTAAAACAATAAACAAAGTCACCATATTCTTGCAGCACTGTCACTAACATCCTTTGTTGGGAGAAATTCAACTCCCATTCTTTGTGAGAGATTATTTTTACAATTGTTTACAACTTAGAAAATACAGGCGATCTCTAAAGTCCCGCATATTTGGAAGATCATTTTCATGAGATTGTGGAGAATGAAGATAGGACTTCTGACGCCATATCAGAAGATCGTGTGTTCACCATTGTGCAGAAAGAGAATAGGACTGAACTCGAAACGTTAAGGTCCGTAGCCAAGTAACTAGACTACTACACAAAAGTGATCACTACTGTCCGGAGGTTGTTATCTGGCTTATGTTCGTTCCACTTAGCAAGCTTTTTTTAGCTCCACTTCGCGATTCATTCAATAATAGGATCTTAATTTTCTAAAGTTAGAACATACATTTTCCGATTCAAAATTCAAATTCCTCATAATAAGAACATTCTTTGCTTTTATTTCCAATATCTAGATATTGAATAAATTTTTTCCATTTTGCCACCAACTTAGCAACTTCACAATCAGCTTCTCTTTTCAAATTGCCAGATTCTAGATCAGTCTAACCACATTTTTTCTTCATCTGATATCCCTTGAAATATTCGCATTTTAATTCAAAGCAGAAGATAAAAGGAGAATGTGTGAGCAAGGATCTTGTATATTTTTTTCAAAATTAGTTTTTATTCATGAAAGGAATTTAAATCTTAGCAATTACACTAGTTGAGTTACTCGATCTGCTAGTATAATATATTTATTATTTAACAACGATAAAGCAGTATGTAGAATTATTTAAATGATCAAATAAATCTCAATATTCGAAATCGAACAAGAAATTGCACCATAGTCTTCAGGAATATCTATCATGCAATGACCAGTCATCTACTTTAAAGAGATTATTCAGGTGCAAATAAATCTCCTATTTATAGACGATACAATCATTTCCCAAGAATGTTTCAATGACTCAGTATAATCTATCACTGGAATTCGAAAAAGTTGTTGCGCCGTGACCTTCAGACATCTCTGTCGTGCAAAGAATGAAGCCATCGACTTCAAATTGATTACTCATCGTATATTTTATTCGATAAACTAATAATCCGATTAGAAACACGAACTACTTCATGCCAGGATCTAACGACCTTCTTACAACACGCATATTAATCTTCTGTTTTCTTGTATTTTTATAGGATTATGGTCAATGACAACATCTGATGCGTCATGGATTTTATTGGAAAAAATGTATCATTAATTAAACTTGTCATTGAAATGAAAGCAATTAACTATCTTGCTTGTGACTCTAGTTCACAATATTCTCTTTCATTCTGATTAAAACTTCCGTGGTTACGTTCGTGAAAAATGTTATTGGTTAACATCAATTCGTAGATTTCGGGGAATTTTATAGTTTGCTGACAAGAGAAGTTTTAATAGCATACCGTTCCCTTTCAAAACTTCAAGATTTGAAGCTGATCGATAATTTAGTAAGTCTAATTGATTACAAATTATTTATTTCCCAGTTTTTTTTATCAAATTTTAATATATGTGGAATCTGACATTTTTTTGTATTCGAATTCTTCCTCAATTCGAATTTTTCTCAGATCTTTTAATATAAATTTAAAATTAATTATTTGAAGTCAAATTATAGCAACTATTTACAGTGTGTTTTTATCTAATGAAATCTGTTATCTTTCGTTTTCGTTATTTCAATATTTAAGTACTTTGTATTTTATATGATTGAAAGGGAATAATTTTTCGATTGCTACACAAAACAGGATATCCATATAAGATTTGCTGCATAAAATCACTTAACAATTTTACATACCTGACTCGAATATGGAATTGCTGCATTTTTAATTTTAAATCTGCACTTAAATTGTAGTATTAGATAATTTCAAACACTGAAAAAAAAATTTAAAAATGCCACAATTTTTCAAATGTTTTTATATTGTATTAAGAATTAGAATAACAATAAATGTTCCAAAAAGGATACGTCGTCTAACAAGAATGGTTAGTAAATTCGCAGTTAAAGAGTTCTGCTGTACATAGTTCGCTTAACCCCTTAACCGGTTTGCCCGTACGCCGTACGTGCATCGATTTATCGAATTTTGATAGTTGTAAACAAAAAATAAAAAATTCATAACAATTATAATTCAATAGTAAAATGACTTCGAATGCGTTGATAAGCGAAGTATTCCGTAGATTTCCATTTGAATCAAATAAGAAAATGTTTTCGAATTAAAAGGTGTCATCTTATTAGATAGTAAGGAAAATAAACCAGCTAAGGGGTTAAGGATTTTAATGCTACTTGAATTATTCAACTAGGAACAGCTATCAAACCTTTTAAATTTTTAGCAATAAGTTACCCTGTTTATTTTAAGGATTTATTGAATATAGGTACTAAATTTTATTTTATTTTTAAGTGATTAAAATTTTTTAATAATTATTATTATAAATTTATTTATTAAAATTACTTATATACTTATAGAAACTGCTACTTATTATTTAATAGCCCTTTTAATTCAATTTTATGTGTTAATTTTGCTGTATTTTTTTTAGATGCAATTTTTCTTAATTCGATATATTTTACCTAATTATATTGTCAAATGAAATTAAGTACTTTATTACCTAATTTCTTAATTTAATTTGATGATTTCTTTAAGGCGTCTTTTCTTCTATTCTATAGAATTAAAGTAGGCATGTTAGTTTTTTGCAATCATATGCAAAACATAATTATGTACTATCGCTCTAGTTCATGATATCACTTCTAGTTCAAAACAAAAAATGCTTTAAGTTCTATTTTTGTATCTTTATTTTATTTTTTTAAATTGCGTCTTGTATATATAACAGCGAAAATTAGTACATTAGAACTGTACTTTGATGTGGAAAATACAAGGTAACAATTTTATAAGTTGTTGAATTTGTTATCCTAAATAAGTTTATAGGTTTGCACCTGAATAGATTATTGGATATTGAAATTAGAAAACGAGACACCTGATTTTTTTAAAGTAAAAATCTATTAGCTTTCGAATAAAAGTGTAAGTTAAAAATGTTTTGGTATTTAAAAAAAGGCATAAACAAGGAGGTATAAAATATAAAAGCTGAAATCAGGGGAAAAAATTGCTAAATAGTGAAAATTTTGGTAATTTTTTTGAGAGAAAATTTTGGAATTCTATTTAAATTTATGATTTGTAAAAGGAATTAATTACTCATAATATCTGGATATTTTTTTTTTGAAACATTTGATTTTTTGTTAAAAAAAACAATTATCAATAAATGCATAAAAGTACTTTTTCATCGATCAAATTGCGCTAACTGGAATAAAAACTATTTTTAAAGTGTTATTTTGGGATTTCAAATGTTATTATGTTGGACCTTCCAAAAAAGTGGGGAAATTAAATTTAAACTAACATTTTGTCACAATTTTGTTATATCTGAATTCATTTTTCGATGACCGTTGCACTCAAGTACATCAAATTATTTCTAGAATCAGTTGCTACAAAGCAGACTTTTTTTTATCTTTTAGCAATTTATTTTTCCCTGCTTTCTTTTGAATGTATTCACTGTTGTTATCATAATCTTGAACAAATATTTTTTTTTAAAAAATCAAAAAAATGTTGAAGTATAAATCAATAATAAGACACATTTGTACTTTTTATCGTCTTTAAAAAATTAAAAATAAAAACATATCGTTTGATAACAAACGATAATATTTTAAAACTGGAATGGAAAAATTATTGGCCCCATTTTTAATTCATTTAAAATCTTTTTTTTTTGTACTGCAATCCGTAAATTTTATAATCTGAATCATTTTGTTAAACTATTATTAGCATTTTATTAACAGCAAAAAAAGAAAGTATGAATAACTTATATACACATATTTGAGATTCAAAAATATAAAATTTTACTCAGCATTTGATTGTAATTTATTATAATCTAATTTTCAGACAGTTGACATAATCAATAGTAAAACTTTTAAAACGAATTAAATTCAGCCATTCTTTAGAAAATGCATTGCGTGAAGAGATTTAAATCTAAGCAAAGCTAGAACCTCGTCGGCGTTAATTATTTGTCTGGTTGTCATAAAATAGGAATTTCAAGAAAATCAATAAAATCGAAGGAATCTAATTTTTAAACTAGAAAATATTTGAAATGGTTGCTTTTGAACTTCGGTTATTAAATCAAAAGTCATCATCGTTATAGGTAAAGTTTTATTTTTCGATTTTATAAATATAAAGGGGTAAATTTCTAAAATAATAGATTTTTAATATGAAGGCGTACAATTCTTTTTCAAATACATTTTTTAAATAAATGGCTCAATAATGATTCTAATTATTAACTGAAAAATTCACAAAGGACATGGAATAAGTCAAGAAACAAGTCAACTCTACTCCAAAATATATTTATACAATATTACTCCTTTTGCGTTTAACTTCATCTTGCTCTGAAAAGAAACGAACATCCATTTCAAGCAGTAATTTTTCTTAGAATTATTCTTTTCTTATCAGGTACATATTCAGAATTTATCGAAACCATTTCCTACATTATATCCATCTGGCTGGTAAAGATTTTCTTCCATTTTTTTATTTTCATACATGCTGTTAGTATAAGATGCTTCCCTTTGGTGAATTAATTAAGTTCAAAAATAGGAAAAGATCGTGAAATAAAAATTCATTCATCTTGTTGGCAACATTTTTTTTAATTATTGCGCCACGATACAACAAATAAATAAACTGATAAACAGTCAATTCTTTGACGGATTTAACTCAAAATTTATATTCTTGCCCACATTTCTAATGAAAGAAAACATATATAAAATTTCATCCATGGTGCTACAAACGCAAGGACGAACAAACTGATTTCACTTTAATTAAATGGAGTCTTGAAGTCTAGAAAATTGATGTTGATTCAATAAATTTACAAAATTCTGAAAATTGATTAAAATTCCATGAATTCTCGAAATTTCTTTTTTGTGACTTGTTGCATTTTGGAGTAACGAGTTCATAGGCAGACATATTAATTGATGATTACAATATCTTTCAATCTTAAAATCGAGAAAATAAAACATTTTACTTCAAATCCTTCATATATATTTATCACTCAAAAAATTTATCTATTATATCGATTTTTATTATTTTTTTTACAAAAAAATTAGTTTTAAGCCGTAGATGTTCGTTCATTTGAAAATTTTTGTAGATTATACTTAAAATTAAATTTTCAAGGTATATGTGTTAGATATTGAAGGGTAGTGATTTAAGTTTAGTTATATTAACGTCCCATTTTAGATCAACACTAGGCTTATTTTGAGACGGACCTCATAATTTTGAACCGCGTTTAGATGACGTGGAAGGGTAATGAATATAAGCTGAAAGATTTTTCAAAATTGGAAATGAAACAATTCTTTTAAAGAAGCATTTAAGTTTTATTTGTTGTTTAGATTTATTAACCTTTTATTGTTTGAAATGAGAGTATTTCTTTGAAATGTGTCTCTACTTGTAGAATCTGTCCCCGTGTAACCTTAAAAATAATTATCATTGACAATGAACAAAATTTTTTCACTTATTATATGAAGAAATAAATTTCCTATAAGCGGATCACTTAAAGGTAAAATTGGTGATTATTTCCTGTGAATAACAAACTTTTGATAGGATAATTCATCAATATAATCAGATTAACATTTCATATTAGAACTACAAGAGCCTTATTTTGAAGAAGAAAAAACTTGTCGTTTTGAGACAACCGAATGACGAGAATGGCACCTGATTATTGTTTTATTTGACACATGTTATTATTCATCGCTTTACCTCTTTGACTTTAAAGGTGAAATATGTTTCATTCTGCATCAGTCAAAAGGATTGTACATAATTAAATTAATTAATATAAATCGTCTTAGTCTTAATATAATTTATTAGTCAAAGAAACATATCTTTTTAATAAAAAATACCCCTCATCCATTAAAAATAATTGTAAGGAAAGTAATTAAAGAAGACGAAAAAATTGAAGGTGAATGAAACAAATTCTTTCATGTCACTGTTACTTAGTATTTGTATTTATTTTATTATTAATTAAGCGCCTTTGGTGACTAGCTGATTTGACGGAAATATTAATTCTATTTCATTTCAATCAAATCTATTATGCATATCTTGGTATTTATGATTCTTACAAAAAATATACTTAGTCAAATTATGACTGAAATTTCACTCGTATTAGTTCAAAATCAACCATTCTAATACTGTCAAATCACATGACGTCAAAGAGTTTTCATCAAAATAATTATCTGGTTCATTCATCTTCTAATTTTCGCTGTACTGAACATCCTCAATTTCTTATTCATGATATAAACTAGTCATATATAAATAGCATTCTTGCTAACTTTTGAACAAGAAAAATAAACACGTGGAAAATATTTATTGGAACAATGGAAACAGGTTTAATTACGGCACAAAAAATGTCATTGACTGTTAAAAATTAAAGAAATAAAGTATTTCAAAAAATGCCAAGGGAAACTTTGTACAATAATTGAATTGGCTTCATTAAAGTTAATATAAGCATGACTTAAGTTAATATAAGCATGACTTTAAGGAGATTATGAAGGTCATTTTTATATTGTAATATTTTCGGAAACTGTCGTGAAAAAATATTAGGAATTTTACTTAGATTTTATTTATTTAAAATATAAAAAAGGTGCATATTTTTTCCTATCTAAAGATATAATTGTATCATTAGCTTTAATTCTGACGATCCACCTTGAAGAGCATCAACATATACACCTTTACATCTTTATTATATTAGAGATATGTAATATAATTATTATATTAGAGAATTTATTATATTAAATTAATAAATTTATTATATTTATTTATTATATAAGAGAATGTATTTCTATTCATGGAATGTTCTTCTTAAGAAACAGTTATTTCCCACTAAGGAAAAAAAGTATCGTATAAAGCTACGTTAACGTCACTGAAAGGTTACAATAATAAATTTAAACTAATTTCGTATATATGAAAAATATTTTTCTTTTAAGAAAATTGGCACAATCCCATAAATATAACTTTCAAGACATCCACTTACCATGTTTAAACTCCAAAGCCTTTGCATGTGTTTATAATAACAGCTTCGATACTTATGAAAACCATTCACCTATTAGATACCGGGCTCTATTATATGAAATCACTATCATCTTCTAAGCAATTCTGCTCTATCTCAACATCACTCGTTTGACCGAAGCTACCGGTTTCTTTTGTGCTATCCATCAAAGCTATCCCATAGAACGTTTATTATACTCCTCTTCTGTTCTCTGCTATTTACGTTGTTCGTGGTTGAACTTGTAATTGGCTGGCCTGTGCTCCTCCAACGGTAAGTAAAGCACTTTCTGAAACCGGACATGATAAGACCCTATCTCCAGGAAACAGCGCCGTTATGCTTTGGTGATTGTTGGTGCAGCTGCTTCTGTAACTACTCAGAAATCAGCGAGGCTAGCGTGCTGGGATGAGATTCTGTTTGGGTTTTCTTTCATTTTGTTCGTGTTTTTTAATTAGATCAACTCGGCAAATCATGAGTGTCACCGAACTTGCATTACTTCATTCAGAAGTGCAATATACGAATTGTTTCCTTCTGAGTGTGTTCGTACGAATAATTAATTCTTTCCGGAAAGAATAATAAATCGTTTTGTATATAAATTGCGGTTAAATGATTTAAGAACAGAGTTAGGGTTTTAGAAATGAAAATATAATCATTTTCTTGTGTATTAAAACAATCATCAAGAAAGTAATCCTCAAAAGATTTTAATAGATTTAAAAAATGCATTCATTTGTCAATTTAAAAAAAAACTATATTTGAAATTGTACTTTTCACTTTGTACTTACAAAAAACATAAATAATTCAAAAAAGCAAATAACTTGGCTGCTTAAATTTATAATACAATCATTAATATAATTATTTTAGATTGTGTCGAAATATGCTGCAAAAATGAAAAATGATTATCGTTTATTGTGTATGTTATACAATGTTTACTTTTAACGGTATATTAATAACGAAAATAGGACTAAAATACGTGATACTTAATATTCTAAAGTTAATTGTAAAACTTTAAACAGGTAATTATAGAATTGCAAATTCTGTGCGAAAAATAAATGAAAACATGATGACATAGCGCATAGTAAGAAATTTCCGTGTGACTATGACGTCATACAACCAACGCTAAATGAATCGGTTCCGTTCTGTGTGAGTTAATATAAAAGTTTGTTAATTAATGATAATTAAAGAAACAATTATCTAAATCTTAATTAGATTACTGTTGGGAAAAAACACAAAAAAAGTATTTTTCTTCCCTAAACAAGGAAACAGAGAATCAAAATATTTATTAAAAATTGCCAGGATTATCATGTTTTGTAATTATTCTAGAAAACATATATTCTGATCGAGAAAAAAAGAACAGGGTAAGAAATTCCTTAGTGATTGTGATGTCATAAGACAAATGGCGAAAGAAAATTATTTCATTCAGCACCAGTCAAAACAGAAGCTCGTTAATTAATCACAGTTGTGTAAACAATCGGACTTAATTACGTGATTATATTTCTATCAGGAAAAATTGAAAGAAGTATCGTTTTGCTTATATGTGTTTGATCGTCTTATCTATATTGTTAAATGTGAAAACATAAAAAAATTAATACATTTGCAAAATATTATTTTAACATGCGCTTTATAATTTAAATTGAAATATATGTACTTTTTCAGTTGTTTTATTTATTCATTTTTTACCACTGAAATCCAAGTAAGACCACATGTACATTTTTAGCGAATAATCGTAATATTTTCTTATGGTCAATTTATCATATCTAAAATTAAGGATAAATTTTTAAAAATTGTGTATTTTGAGAAAAAATTACATCAATTAAATTCGCATTATAGAATATTTTTTTTTATAATGTTGAAACTGTTTTCATCATATATTGGTTTTCGAAGCTGTGCTGGCATAAAATGAACAGAAATAAATGATGAAGCGGTAAGTTTGAAGAAAAAAAATGTTCTTGCATGACTCTTTGGTCATGTGTTTTAAAAGACATTCTAATTTGAAAGTATACAAACTAATCGGCTGGAGAACTTTAATTGTTTTTACTTTTAATTCTGTATTTCTCAGAATTCGAAGCAGACGATTTTAACAACTCTCGAATCAGTAGAAAAACTTCTCTATCTATACAATTTAGATTCGTCAAACATGGAAAATTAAGGAATTTGCTCCAATCAGGTATGATATTGAATCACGTTCTGTTTAGGTTTAAATTTCTTTTATTTATATATATTTTACTTTTAACCCATGATATGCTTCTGAATATTTCTGAGAATACTTTGCGTTTCCTTTCTTTGCTTATTTACAAAGTAGTTTCCTTTCTTACTTAAAAGATAATAGAAGCAAATTCACAAACCTTGTATTATAGCATTCATGATGAAATTAGACCATGAAAATATAAGTTGAAGTGAAAAATCACCGAACCATAATAAAGTTTGAGATTTGAAAAATTAGCATGAACCGATTTTCCTGTTGCATAAATAAATTCATTTCTCCTTATCACTTTTTTCCCCATTCTCTTCGGCGACCAGCTGTTATTAAATATTGCTTATCATTACTTTCAATTTTTCTTATGCATTAATTGGTGCTTTTGATTCTCTCAAAAATATTTGTAAATATCAATTCTTTGAAGGTTTTAAAGTCGTATTTCTTAATAATCGTGTTTTCACTTGGAAGGTATCTCAGATTTAGAGATGAGAAGTTTCCAATATGGTTCTTGGTTCTCGTTTCATCAATAAGTACAAAAACTGTGTAGGGTCAGTTACCTCCCTTCCGAGTATGAGACGTTCTTACTTTTCTAGTTAATTTGCCATTACCGGTGAAGACTTATAGCTTACAAGCATAACTCCTGTCAGTGCTGTCGTGACATTCCGATCAGTCAGATTTTTCTCTGTGCCTTTGGACAAATCAGAGTGAACGTTTGTATTATGTTTAGGAAGCATCTTAATGTGGTCGAATCCCATGACATCATGAAGTAATTAAAATTGTTACAAGTCGAATAATCTGTCTTTTAACTTTTTCTATATTTTGACTTTGCTTTCTTTTAACAATTTCTACTATTCGTTCACGCTCTTCCTATATATATTTATTTATATATCTTGTTCAAATTTTCAATCGTTAAAAAAATACTTTTTATTTATCCACTGAATTTCAAATGCATTTTTTATACTTGTAATGGGTAACACTTGATGTTAATGCAGTTTTTTTCAAAAATTAATTCATTAATTAAATTTAATTAATTTTTAATACTTTAAATTGAGTTTTAACAGTTTGTAATGAAAATTGAAATCAATAGGCAATTTTTAACTAAATCAGTAAAATTCAAGCATTTCAGTTCAATCAATAATTTTCAGTTCAATCAATCAATAATTCAAAAATCAATAATTTTTTGATAAATTATTTATATTAATAAATAATAATTTAATAAAAAAATAACTAAAATAAAATTATCTTTGTTGACCTAAGTAGGAATTGACTTTTTTCTTTATATATTTATATTAAACTACACAAATTTCTCTGTTCTCAAATAAACTGCACAAATACTAAATATAAATCTTCTTCCTTTACTTTCTACAGGACAGAAAAACCCAAAATTAAATATTTAATAAAAGGTAGTTTGAATTTCATATCAAAAATGAAATATATTGTTGAAATTGCACAGAAAAATTATTTTCAAATATTGAAAACATTTAAGGAAAAATTGCAATTTTATTACAATTGATACGATAAAAAAATCATATCTTTTTACATTTTAAAATTTTTAAAATTTTAAAATGATATAAAAACTAAATTTATACATTAATATTTTCGAGAGTTTTTTTTTGGGGGGGGGGGAATGTCAAAGTATTGGAAACTTATTTACTTCGAATTATTTTTTTAAAAAAAAACTCACTCAGTGATGCACATTTTCACCCTTGCAAAGAATTTGTAAAACTTCCCTTCCTTTCTAAGAGACACATGTTTGAACATTATTACATCTGGTCTGCTATGGGGCGATTCCTTCCTTTGTGATCACCTTTGTGAATTCTCCCCCTTTAGTGTCACCATCTGAACGTGATTAGAGTCTAGATAATAGAACAACCATGCGTTTTACGGCCCTCTGAAGAAGGAAACAGTGTCAAAACCCCAGATGTAACTATTTCTCCTATGGAAGCACCCGAACTTGAATAAAGTTCAGATAATGAACCATACATCCGTTTTACGGCCTTCTGAAGTACCCGGATACGCTAACAGCCTGTTAGTTTTCCTTGTGATAGTCTTGGAACTGTTATCCCAGATGTAAATATGTCCCAACATATTAACCTAGATGAGGAGTTGTTTTTTTATTGTATATAAGTTGTAATAAGCTGTTTAAACACTACCCGTTTATTTGATCGATTAGGATCAAGTCATTACACCCTCCAGAATTTGTCTCAGCCATATTTGGTGGTTCTGTTAAACTACCCCGTAGTGTTCCGACTAACTTAAACACATTTTTTTTTCTTAATGGAGGGTATTATTTCTTTGTAATAATTATAATATTTTTAATCCATAATGAATTTTCTTCCCTTGAGTTTAATACAACATTTTGAATGATAACACATTTTTTTGTCCGTTTCTCTTCATAAAAATCTATACCCTTGAAATGTATACCAAAGAAAGAATTAATACCCACAAGTGAACCGCGGGTCGGAATGACGCAAAAATCACATATCTGACGTAATATGGCACATTTTGTGCTTTGTAAAATAATGAACACAATTATAGAATTTGAGTATCCTACTTTCCACCACTTGTATCCAATTTTTTTTAAAGATTCCAATTTTTAATCACAAATAAAGCTGTATGATATGCCGCATGTCAAAATCTATGCCATATGTCGAAATTATAGCTTCAAAAGTGCATTTCTCCAAAAAGAAATCCAAACTTCAGGACCCAGATGGATGCTACATATTTCTAACTTAACAGTGATTATTTAATGCTTATATATGCCTTACAAATGTTCACAATATAATGTATCAATTTTTTTCCTTTTCAGTCAGTAATCCCATTTCCCTGCATGATCAAATCATATTTACCTTTTGTTTAAATATTCTTGTCCCCCTTCATCCAGTTATTACTTCAGCAAAAAATTGAATAGATTCATGTAGAATTTGACACCATGAGATTCTTTCTGGAGATCCCTGGGCGGTTTATCGTCTCTTTCTTTCTTTTAATTTTTTTCTTCTTTCTCCCATCCTGTGCTCATGCAACTGGTTAGATAACTTATTGTTATAGGAACTAGTGGCACAGGATGGTATTATGCTATGTAGGATATTATATCAGCCAGCATTCTGGTACAGAGGTATCGCGTCTTCCTCGTGTTCTGGGAGTCCCGGTTCGGGCATGGTTGTTCATCTGTGTGCTATCTGTGAGATGTGTGAATGTGCCCCCCTGTAAAAAGTGGCTGTGCAAGCAAATGTGGTGAGCATGTAGCTAAGTCGTGCTCTTGGCCCTAGTTGGCGCTACTTCAAAAACAAGAGACGCTTCTTTCGGTTTAAATCTGCTACTGTATCAGCGGGGGGGGGGGGCTTGTCCATAGCAAGTGCCATAAGTAACAACAACATGATATTATATCAGCCTAATTGTATCAGATATACAAAATTGATACAGGTTAAGAATTAAACACACAGTAATAGTTTTTAAATTCGACTGATACTGATTGATATAGTTTATTTCATGTTCCGCTTCAGAGATGTTCTAAGCATTCGTTTTTTTTCTACAGCTCAGTATTTATTTCATGCTCAGCTATTGTCGCCCTTTACACCATGTAAAATGCACATAACACTGTAGAACTTTGCTTTTCTGTTTAATGTGCCAGCAAAAGATTTCCTTTTCTCTTCTACCCTAGCCGGCAAACACTGTCGAAATCAAAGTCAGTGACACATCGGCATTAGTACATCTTTCGAAGAAACAAAAAATATGGAATAAAGTTTCTATTGATATCAGTTACAAGAGAGTGCAATTACGAGAACTGACTTTGAGTGAATATCCGATTTCATTCCTACGGGGAAAGAATTGATAAAGGATTATATCAGGCCTAGAAGTATCAGGCATAATCAAGTATCAGTATCAATCTATTGATTGTAACAAGTCTCTACGTTTCAAACCTCCCTGATTTTAAAATCACATCTTTAAAAAAATGCCTGTCTGTGACAAAGATTATTCAAAACCCGTTTTGAGTTATCTTGGAAATTTGGTAAGTGAGATTTACACCGAATTATATGATTTAATTATTATTGGGTTATTTTCTTTATCTATACATAGTATGAAAATCATTTGAATACCGGAGCCCCAAAAACTAGAAAAATACTTCATGAATATTGGAGATATTTATACCATTTTGTAGAGCATTTATTGGGGAAGGTTTTAGTACCTTAAAATTGTATCAAAATAAAAAAGGGGGTATAATTGCGATTTTAACTTACCCGCACATGCACGAAAATCTCAAACTGCTCTTGTGCAAAAAAAAAAGAGCTGTGGTATGCAAATGTGTCCCATTTCTTTGTTTGCGTCTGATTTTAAACAGCGATTCATATCTCATTATGCCGAAAAGAAGGAAATCCAACCTTGAAACGATCACCTGTTTTTGGTATACGGACATATCACATTTTTACCTTTGGTAACAGTTTAAATATTTCTGAATTAAAAAAAAATTGTTACAATTTTTTATAATTTCTAAATATGTTTTAAATTTGTTTGATGTTGTCTAATTTGCCCATGTCATATGGGGTGGAGACTAGATTTAAGTTTAAAGTTAATTTTTCTCCTTGGATGCTATATTATGGGCAACGTCGTGCGTGTACTGCTAGTTGTATACATAAAACTAAAACAAGTCAAAATCTCAAGGGCAATTAATTGTTCGTAGAAATGCAAATTACTCTTCTAGATCATAGCTACTGCTGACATTGTAGAAAGTTTTCAGTAACAATATATACATAAAATAACAGCTGTCATGGCTCATTAACTGAATAAAATGTTTCGGTAAGCAGAGCGGACTAAAAGGTAGTTTATGTTTACAAACAAAAACTGTAAGGTTTTAGGACCTTCAATGCACTTTCAATTTTGTGGAAGAAAGGGGAAAAATCAGTACATTTGCGTTGGAAACTTCTGGTAGACAGTAAGAAGGTTTTGAAACAGAATTTGATTCAGGTAAGATTATTATTTTAACATGCTTGTGTTAATGGACAAGCATATTTACCTGAAATGATGATATACGTGAAAAAAAAATAGGTACAAATATTCTATAGTTCCAAAGATTTGATCAATGGCTGTCAGGTTTGAAGCGTAATTGCTTCTTCGATAATAAGTACTCAAAAAGTAATTTTTTAAAAGTTTTATTGGATTTTTAACTAATTAAAAATAATCGAAATTTTACCACTTTCTTACAATAACTTTTAAAGCATAATACTGCAAAAAAGCTGATTGGCGCAACTTTACAATTTAAAAATTTTACTTTCAGTGACGCCTCTTTAATTTCCTTTCGATGTTTATGAAGTTTCTCAAAATATTTTTAGAATATTTTACCTCATTATTATCCTGTCCGAACATGATGTTGTTTTGGGGATGAGGTTTTTTGGCGTCAACAAAAATCCGTTGGCAAAAAACAAAAATTTTATCTGCTCGAGCATTTTATAAAAAATCATCTTTTAATAACGTGTTACCATTGCATTTACAAAAGCTCTGATTAAAAAAATAAGTTAATGACTACAGCCAATAAAATATAGAAAAATGTCATTTTGAGCACGTGATTATATGAAATGAAAAAAATAGGAAATGTAATATTCTTTTAAACAATCAATGCGGGACAAAGTTTTCTGGATCGTTTGGCAATACTAAAGTGACTCATTCAATGAAACAATTAAAATGAATAAAAATATAATTTAACTTGCACGAGCCTGTGGTGCTTGGTCGTTCAATAAATGATGTTCTGACGTATTACAATGAATTATGCATAGCAGGTCTCAATTTCAATCTTTATTTCGGTTTTGTTTACTATACTAAGAAGCAGGAAACGTAAGACGCAGGAATGTTCTGACATCATACATTGAAATATATATAGCAGATTTTATTTTAATTTTATTCTTTAAGGCTTTAGTCATTGGATTTATACTTCGCATTGCGACAGTATGGAATGCATATTTGTGTGAACTTTAAGATTAGATTAAATTAAGATTAAATTTTAAAAATAAAATAAAAGTCATTAAATTATTAAGATTAAAGATTCATTAAGATTAAATTAAGTCAATAAGATTAAATTTTAAAAATAAAATAAAATGGACGAATCTCAATAATGTGACTATCCCTAGTAGCACATAAATATTGTACAATGTTGATCAATATTCGCAATATTGTTTATTATTGTGGAATATTGTTTAATATATAATATCGCACAATATTGTACAATATTATGCTACAGGATGGTACCTGGGATGCTACCATGTTTAGAACTAGAGGTTTCATTCTCCTTTAAGAAAAATCTTGTTGTACCTGATCAAAATAAATACGAAAATATCTTAGAAATAATTCAGTATCTTCGAAATAAATAAATTTATATAATGCCATGATCACTGAAAAATATATTTTTATTACTGGGAGATCATGTAATAAAATTTAAAAGGATCATATAATAATTCTTTCAATTTCAACGATTTAAATAAGTATCATTAAAATTTCACTTCACAATTTAAGATTAGCAACTAAAAATGTTTTCCAAAACCAATGGATTCAATGTTTTCCAAGTCAATGTTTTTTGAATGTTGTATAATTAACTTAAAGGAGATAAACAGCATTCGAAAACTTTTCATTGAAACATTTCAAATAGGTTTTTGCTATTTTGTTTACATAATTACTTAGAAAAAATTTTTACGTCAAAGATTACTGTAATTTTTGAAAATGGCCCACTTCTAACTTCTTTTGTTTCTTCAATTTTTTGTAATTTTTATTACTTTAAAAAATTGCTTCTGTAAACTAAATTAAAATAAAAAAAATATTTGGTTTTGAAAATGTAGATATGTTAAGGGAGACACCACTTCTCTCATTTTTAAGGACCTCCAGAGAGCCTAGTCCAACACTTCTCACAAATCGATCAAAATTTGAAAAGTAGAAATACTTTTCAGAGGAAGCCATATGCAGCCTCATAATGTTTAAGCGAAAATTACAAGCAGTCAATTGTGACAATCTAGTCGGTGATCAAAAACGGTAAATCAATAACAAAAGATTTCTAGCCCAAACAGATTATTGAAACCTTAACCCCTTAACTGGTTTATTTTCCTTGCTGTCTAATAAGATTACACCTACTTCTAATTTGGGAATATTTTCTTATTTTGATTCAAATGGAAATCCATGGAATACTTGGCTTATCTACGTATTCGAAATCATTTTACTATTGAATTATAATTGTTATGAATGATTTATTTTTTGTTTACAACCATCAAAATTCGATAAATCGATGCACGTACGGCGTACGGGCAAACCGGTTAAGGTGTTAAGTGAAAAATATACCATACGGTTACAGAAAAAAAAACTAACGAAGAAAGAAAATAGGAAATGAGAATTAACAAATCTCGATACCTTCTTTAGCAAGATTAACGATTTTCCTGTTTTCTTAATTAAAAGAATTTTGCTGTTTTCTTCAATTTGAGCCAATTTTCTCAATCCCAAGTAACCGAATAATGGCAAAGAATTTCACTAATTTGAAATGCATACAATTCATATATGTGGTTTTAACTGCAATCATTTAAATATCAGACCAAGCTGTGAGATGCTGCCTCACGATGATAAGGCCACCATCAGTTCCCTCTAAGTGGCGTAGTGGAAGGAGATAAAAGGGTGATGATATGCTTAAGGCTTTGTAAAGACTGAAAATAGTGCATTCATGCCCTATATTAATATCCAGCATGATAAAAGGAAGAAAAATCATGAGCATTGTTTATTTTTGCTAGACACTAATGCCGGCGTATAATATTTTGTTTGCAGTACCATCCTGTTACGCCACTGATCCTTCCTGGTATTAAATTGTCTGCCAAAACCTCACATTTCGGTATCTACATTAATGTCCTAAATCCTACATTAATGTCCTAATGTCCTAAATCTCGATAAACTTGGATTTTTCTTGGGCTAAGAATTTGCTTAAAACAAAAGAGTCAAGTTCCGAAAAAGTGCAACGGCATACTGAAAAATTAACAAGATTGATGCTTGTAATTCACAATTGCATTTTTGTATGAATGATGGGTAGTTGCATTGCTTATCCTATTAATGAAAATTTTGCATGATATCTCCACGATGTTGTTATATATTCCGAATAGCGGATATTGTTGTGATAATGTTGTTGAAGATTTTGTGGAAACTCTAATTAAACTAAAGTCGTGTTTTTAATTAAGTAGTTAGTGATTTTTTTTTTGAAAAATCTCGCAAAATTTGATCGCATGTTTTGATTAGAAGGGAGCTATATTAACAGTATAATGAACATCGCTTAAAACTCTTTGTTTTATTTTTAGAAAATTAGGAGAGTCATTGCCCTCCTCACTTATGAAAAATAAATGTATGCATGAACATTTGTGAGTAAGTAAAATAGTTTATACCTTTCCAATTCTTTGGAACTCATTAGCTCTCATATGATATAATAATTTCATGTGACTCTTAATATCCCAAATTTACTTGTAATTCGCTTAGTCGAGAGCACATCATTTCTCTATGGGTCATCCGAATTTACAAGCAAAGAGAGAAAAAATGAAATCTAGAGACTGGGAATGGCCAAATGATTACGTGGGATTTTTGCATTGCGATACGACCGACTTGGAGTTATGGTACTAAGTATAATTGAAATGTAAATATGTGTACATATTGTTGTACATAATTAAATCTTTAAAAGGAAGGTGGAATTAACTTCGTCCTATTTCTTTATTCTGTCTTTCCCTTTTCTAATTCTTTTGGAGAAACAGGTTTTAAAAGAGAAAGACATAATCTTGAATTACACAATTTATTATTATAAATTGTGACTATCACTATGGCACTCGAATTATCGCTAATTACTTTCTCTGTAATACAGAAAAAGTATGATAATCGTCAAAGAATTCCATCTCACGATTTTGGTGAATCTTTATGTTTTAGACTTCGAAAACACTTGACTTGTGATACCCTAACTTCGAAAAACACATTTTTAGAAAATGTCTATCTGTCTGTCTTTGACAAAGAAAAGTCAAAAATGCTTTGAACCAGATGAGCGAAATTTGATGTAGGGTCTTTACTATGAATTTGGAGTAACATGTGTTCTGTAAAATTCGTTTATGCGGCTGTTCGAATGTAAGTTTAAACAATAATTACAAAACGAAGGAAGATAGATAAAATTCGAAACACAGATTTGACATTTATAAGGTAGACATGCCAAATGTATTTGGATTTACATGTCAAATGTAAATCCATCTACGAGTTCACTATTTGTCATTCTATTCTCTCAGAAAAATGTAAACACGATAATTCAAAAGCGCAATGACTTAAATACATTAAATTTGGTAATGGAGTTTTCTAGACCAAACGCAGTTTTTTGTCAATTTTTTTTTAATTTGACAAGGTTGAGAGAAACATGTACAAAACACAAATTCAATATTTTGGAAACTAAATTGCTCAAAACAATGAAAGGATATTGATTGATCTATAGAGTGAAGGCGGTTTCGGACAGCTTGTCCTTGTGTCGAAACTGTGCAGATAGTAACTAAGAGAAGGTGTTTTTGAAGAAGAGTGGCATTCATATTTTGGTATCTCCGAGTCATTAGCGTTAAATAACGGTCTTCATTGGGTGTTGTTGCACGTCGACGCCCTAGCCCTGATCTTCGGCCTGCATCCCTCATAGCACACATATATTGTACAATATTGATCAATATTCGAATTATTGTTTAATATTGCAGAATATTATTTAATATCATATAATATCGCACAATATTATGCTACAGGGTGTGCTGCCTGGGATCTTTAGTCTCCAAAAAACGGTTCCTTATCATGGGAATCACACCATATAAACTTCAATGGCTCTACTACTTCGGCTTGTGTTTGGAACCCCCCCCCTCCCCTCTAAATGGCTAACAACTCTCCAAACTTCTTTTTCGATTAAATAACTTAGTTGAGACATCGCACTCAACGAACAAACGTGTTTGCTGAATGTAAATCTTTGTTTTTTGTTTTAATGTGCTGCGAATTTAAAATACCTTCGCAATGTAAGAAAGAAAATAATTTTGAATTTTTGAAGGCTTGATTGACTATTTTATGAAAGAATCTAAATGGAGGATTCATTGGCAAATTTGATATCCTGCATATTTTTTTACCAATGAAGACTAGCAATACTTTTAGCGTTAGTATTAGTATCATGTTAAATTCGGTAAGAATTATTCCTGCTATCATATAAAATTAAGATTTTATCTTCGCAGAAAAAGAAGAAAAAATTAGACAATTGATACATTGAAATAAATTCGTAAATGGATTTAAATCTATATAAAATATTCAGTTATACTATAATATATTAAGTGAAGAAGTTAAGGACGACATGCTTTTAATTTTTAAAGATTAAAATGAAATTTATTTGCATTGCTAAGAAGTATAATCTCAAGGATTGTTGAAGGAAGCTCGATTACAGGGATAATTTAATAAAACAATTTCAAATTTATGAGGGTTTTTTTTACATAAAACAGGATTCAATTTTAATTTTTATCTTAAGATTGGAATATTAAATAATCTATGTTTAATGTATAATTGAAAAAATAAATTTTTATTAATGAAATTAATAATGGCAATCTGTCATTTTAATAAAAGTTGTTCAAAATAAATTTCAAATAATTCGTAACATTTAACATTTATTTTATAATTAGACACTAAAACTATATTAAAAACCTTTCACTGAAAGCAAAACTTTAATTCTTGTAGATCATTGTAATTAATTTTATAGTCATAGAAAATAAGAATTTTAATTTTTAATTGATAGAATTGAATTTTGCTTCCTTAACGTTTCTTCTTGTTAGCCCTATTCTTACGAAATAAATATTTAAGATCTCATTTTCATTAGAAAGATTTTACAGCACTCTATTTACAGGAAAAATGTTTTTAAAACAAGATTTTAAATTCATTTTAAAAATGAATTTATTTTAATTTTGCCAGGTTGTATAAAGAATTTTAAAACAAGATACTTTTCAAATGTTATAAAATATCAAAGAAAATACTGATAAAATTATAAATTATCATGATTCATTGCTTTCCACGATTCCACTTACGGTACACAGCTACAGTATTTCTAGTTCATAGATCTACCAGAGTTTTTGTGAGGGATGTTTTTTGCATAATTTTTAAATAAACTTTTATTTTTATTGAACCTCCTTTGAATAGAAACTGAAAAAAGTTATACCTTCTGTAAAAATTTTCATTTCACTGTGTGAACAGAACTGAACACTTTTCAACTTTCTATAAATGAAGAAGATCCAAGAACATTTCTTGCCTTTATACGAAACTTTTAGCTCCAAATTTTATGACCAAATTTATTTAAAAGTAGAAGAAATAAACTCGAATCACTTTTTTCGTTTTTCTGTTTGTTTGTTTGTTAATTTGCTATGTTTCTACTTAATTTGCTAGGTTTCGGTTTGTGAATTCACATTAACTCCAACCGTGAACTTAAAGTGTCTTCTGTAATATTTACATGAACTTTTTATTTATGTTGAAGAGTCGGTGATCGCGACCAAGGCCATTTTAATTGATCTAGACCTTGGTCGCTCTAGTTTGCTAATTTTGGAGATTTTATTCTTTTAAAAAAATCAAAGGTAAATAAATGAATAATTTGGATTATGTGCATTCATTTAATGGATGCATACTGTATGTTTATCAATACATACGATAAAAGTCGTATTGCCATATGTTAACAGCAACCATCAAAATTATTTTTACCAAAACATTTGTAAATAAAAACTGTTTTTATTAACTTTTGCTTCTTGTGTTTAGTTTAAATTTTAGTATTCATTAATTATTTAAATAGCTTTAGAATTAAAATATATATAGTAATATTTTTTAAAGTGAAAAAAAATCACAGCATATCCTCTACATTGCAGATCATTGACGTTAATGTTTTTAAAATTGTGCTTTCTGTAACTGAATAAATAATCTAGTGTTTTCTGGCTACGCCCATGGAAATTACTTAGATTCTCCCTATACTCCATAAGATATAAAATTCCTCCTTGTTATTTATATTAAAATAAAAAGCTTATTGAAATTCCTTCTTTTATAACTTATATAGTTTTATGCTGTATTATTTATATATCTAACTATCAAAGTTTTTCTTAGTGGATTTTTGGCTTTATCTACTTTTAATTTCTTTTTTATAACATCAGTGCAATTAGTATTTTTTAAAATTAAAGTTCAATATCTAATTAGTACATCATTCCTACTCAATTTTTTTATACTTTTATCTTTATAAGTTTTCTTCTCTATATAATAATTGCTATTTATAGATCACTTGAGTGATGATAAGACACGTGAACAGATTACGGACATTAGAAAATAGATTGTCAAAGTATCATAAGCATGTCTTATCTCAATCTGTTATAGTGGGAGGAGCTGATAATAGTTCACCTTATTTTCAGATTAAAGTAAGATTACATATCTTTAATAATTAGGATAATATTTGCCTTATTCTTTTATTTCTTTTGAATTACTTAAGCAATGAATTGACCTTTAAAATGAAAATTCCATTTTAAGCTTATTGAATATTCATTAAATTAGTTATTTAATATTTTTTTTGTTTGAAATTTTGACTGTAATATAATGTAAGTATCAGTTAGTGCATGAATTGTCCAATACTTCTTTTAGTTGAAAATAATTTTTCTAGGTTACCACATGTTTAAATAGAAAGTTGTTTATGGGCTGAACAAAAGATATTGTAAATATTCCATAAAACAATGTAAAAATTTTCTTATTTAACTTGACTTGTTTTATTTTTGCAAAAATGAAATTTTTTAATCAGATAATTGAGGCTATAGTATCAATTGATTTCAATTTTTTTCATTCATTTTCTAATGTGCTGGAATTTTTTAAATTTTATACACTTATGCATTTATGAGTTACAAGTTATTTCTATTTTAATGTTCCAAGAGCTTAATTTTTAATTACTGCATTTAAAATTTGATTCCATGTTGAGGTGTCATTTAGTAATAAGTCTGAGAAAACATAAATTTCTAGATTTCATTTTACTTATAAAAATAAATTATAAATCAAAGTCTAAAGGCAGGCAATAATTAAACTTTTTAAAAAATGATTATTTGAATATAGAAATAAAAATATGCTTAACATATGTTATTTAATATTATTAATATATAGAATATCAAAGAAGATTTGTAATTAGAATTAGTGATATTTTTAAATAATGCTTCAGGGAAAGGTGACAGGAAGCTTGTTGCTATATCCCTAGATTATTTGCATTTGGTTATATCCAAATACACGTCTTAAACTATAAATTTAGATAATGAAAAAAAAAAAAAAAAAAAAAAGAAATTTTTGTTATATATATATGGGTTGATAATTGGTAAACTTGCAAAGATAAAGTCAATTTAGTTTCATTCATAAAAAAAATTACTATTTTTTCAACATGGTAATCAATTTCATATTCAAAGTTAATGCTGACTTAATAATCAAATTAATTCAGGATATCTGAATTTGCTGTTACTTTTATCACTTTATATATCTTCAATAGCTTGGAATTTAATTAAAAGTGTTTTGAATTTTATTTATATTCGGAGTTCTATTTAAAAAAAACTTTCAATTAAAAAAATCTTATTTTATAAACTTTTTTTATTTGCATATTTGTTACTTTCATGAATTTCTATGAATTTTTTGTATATATTGCTGCAAGATTATTATTTTTTATTTGATGTGTGCATTGTAATATCAAAATTGCTTTAAATTATGTTACAACATTGTCCCTTTATATATGTAAAGATCTTTCTATTCTAATTTTTTACTTTAAATTCCTTATTTTCTATTCAGATTTCTTAAAAATGTTGTTACTATTGATCCAGTTGTCTTCATATTTGTGCAGATAGTTATATAAGTATAATTTTAAAAAGAGATTAAAATTTGTTTTTCCTTCTTTTAAAGAGAAATATGGCATATGAGGGTCCAGCAAAGCGTCTACAAGGAATGCAAGAGAGTGTTTGGTACAGTAATTCTTGTTTTATGAATAACTTTTTTTCATTGCTACATTTAAGCAAAATTTGGATTTCATAAGGGATCATCATTTAGGATTTTATAATTAATTCAAATAATGTTGAGTTTTAATTTGGAAAATGTTTATATTTTGTATTTCCTTTTTAAATTTCCCTTTATTAGATTGGCAATTTTTGATATAGAAAAAAAAAGATATATTATATTATTTAATAATAAAATAAATTTTTGCTATATAAATGTTTTTATTTTTTAATAAATTTCTTTTAATATTTTTTAATTATATTTTTCTTTTAATTTAGGGTGGAATTTATTCAATTAGCTCTTGATTATAAACCCGTAAATTTGGGACAAGGATTCCCAGATTTTGCTGCTCCAGATCATGTTGCCAAAGCTCTTAGTGATGCTGTACTCAGTCCCAATGTATTACTAAATCAATATACAAGAGGATTTGTAAGTTGTGGTTGGATTTTATTGATTATTTCGTCATTCTTAAAGCTATGCCATAATTTTAATTAAAAATTACAAATTTTTATTTAATTTTTCTAAGAAATATATTTTATTAATCTATATGGATATTTTAAATGCAAATTATATTTTATATGAAATATTTTGAATAATTAAAATTTTTTTAAAATTATGCTTAATGCAAAAATGTTATCAAATAGACTACTAGCAATGATATTCTGTTTTTCATAATTGTAATTTCAAGTATGATTTTATTGTTTTATGCACAGTTTTAACTTATATAATTTCAAAATTGAAATTTACAATATTGATGTAATTGTTTTATATATTTGCTATTATTAATGCATTGTATTTATTATTTACATTATAAATTATTGATTTTACTTTTTAAAGAAGTATTAGTTGTGCATCATCTGTACACTCTGCAGTTATACATGTTTGCATCAGCTGCATCTTTCCATTTTTTAAACTTTTCTATCAGTTCAGTTATTTGGTTTAAGATAATGTATGATGTGATATTTTAGTGTTCAGATTTAATTTTTCAATCAATAATTTCATATTTGTCCTTGTTTATGCTTGACTTGACGTAAAAATAATTAAATCAAGTGTTACTTTTTGATTGAAATTTAAACTGAAAATTAATTTATAAATACTTTTAAGAGTTTTTTTAAGTGTTAATTTTTATTACTTTATTATCTGTTGGAAATAAAAAGTCACACTAAAGAGATTTAAAACTTGTTTCAAAAATTACAAGGTTTTTAACTTTTTTTCCTCTGACATGTGTCTTACAAAAAATTCCCAGTTTCTTCATGATAAATAAACAATGAATCTTAATCCTGATAGTTTAAATGTATCAATTATTTTCTACTTTTATGTGACCTTAGTTCTGCATCTACTTTATGTGAGAAAGAATTAAGAACATGTATTACCTGCATTGGATAAACAATTTATATAATTTCAAACTTTGTTTTGATATTTTTATAAAGAGGGAGTGTAAAAGTCTCCCTTTAGTTTTTAAATTTGTAGTGACATAGTGCTCTGTTTCTTTCTCGAGCTTAGAATTTTATTATTTTTTAAATTTCAACTCACTATTATTTTTTCTATATAGGTATAATATTTTTTAAAAAGCATGATTTTATTGATGCATGATCTAGTTGAATTTGAAATATAGCTTTTGTTTTCTTTTTTAAAAATTATTTTGTTGAGCTAACCATTGTAGATTTATTAGTAAGACTTTAAAGAATTGTTGTGTGTGTGTGTGTGTGTGTGTGTGTGTGTGTGTGTGTGTGTGTGT